>LNAC01000315.1:1083582-1205783 GCA_002007465.1 Ailurus styani | reverse complement strand
GGAAAAAAAAAAAAAAAAATTTTAAAAAAAAAAAAAAAAAAAAAAAAAAGACATAGTTTAATATCCTCTAAATGTGTCTCCATCGGAGGTGGTCAGTGTTGGCGTAAATCCCAGGTTTGCTAGCTGAATGTTCCTGTAAAAGGCGTCAGAGCCTCCATGTTATCGTTTGTAGCATTCACATTTTCTAGCATCATTTTAATATCTAGATGAGACCACATATATAAAATTATTATAAATATCTAAACTCAGTAAATTATATTTACTCAATAAGCATCAAAATATCTGCTTATCATTAACATATTTAATACTCAAGAAACTTAGAAATCAATTTTCCGCTTTTCAAGAGGAACAAGTTAAAGCTCAGATTTGCCTAATAATTACTTTGTAAGCCTCTATTATATAATAAGCAAATACGGAATTCAACCTTTGTCTTTTTAGTGAAATTGCATTTGTTATTCCATTATTCTGGGCTGCCTTCATTCTAACTCCACATATCCTTCATTTTGTACCCATAAATGCCAGGCTTTGCTTTATTCTTGTGAGATAATCACATTCTTATGATCTTCATACCCCTTTCATTCTCTTGACTCCAAGTATTCAGAAATGGATTTGATGTGAATATTGCCCAAAGATGCCCAGGGCTGTATAAATATACAAAAAAGGAGATTTTTTTCTCATAGGATAAATTTTGTACGTTACCTATTATATTGGCTTTATAAACCAAACCTTGATAAATATTTTTAATTTAGTTTTAATATTTTTCTATTGCTATTTAAGAAAGATATAAATATATATTTATTCAATAATTCTAAAAATCCCTTTCCTTTATCTTCCCCTCGTTTCTGCCTTCCTCACCTGCCAATCCAATAAATAAAATAAAGGAAATATATAAAGACACCTAGTTAAGTAGAAAAAACAGGGTAAACTTTAACATGATTAAAATGAACAGTATATATCAGGGAACAACAGAGAGAATGGAAGCCTCCAATGTAATCCTGAGAATGAAATTTATGTTTTATCCCAAAATGCAATCAATGTTGTTTCATAACTTAGAATATTCTAAAAAAAAATCAAGATGACAGTTTGATATAGTTGATTATGAAAAATATATATTGTCACATTTTTATATCTCCATAAAATCATAGTGATAAATTGAGAAAAATGACACCCAAAGATGTATCATCCAATTCATGCATATAAAACACAAAAGTCAAAAATTTGGGTTTATTTTAGTTACTCTTACTGATTTGAACTATTGTCTTTAAGATAATAATTTACTTCTCTTCACCATCTTGGCTTGAAAATGATTAGGCATTTCCATAATACAAAAGCCATTATAAATGATTTATAATTACTAAATAATTATGTTAACTTGGGAGTAATATTAAAAATACTATTCACAAATCTTGCAGAGAGCGGATATTTGTGCAAGGCTAAACAAGATTTTCTCTGCTCCTGATTTTAGATTTCACACCAGGAGAAGGAGCCTATTAATGGACAATATAGCACGAGAGTTTTTTAAGAAGATGTGGACATTATTTGTAAGTAAAAATTTGGTCTTACAAGTGGTTCTTCATAAAGAATATCATGGAGGACTGAAAATGTGTGCATGAATAGATGTAATAATGTTATCTTATTTCATCTTTTCCTGGTATTCTTTAATGATGACCTGTGGGAGGAGACAGGTGTTCATCAGCTGTAATGAATGCACCACTCTGATGGGAGATGTTGATAATGAGGCAGGGACTATGTGGGAATTTTCTGTACCTTCCTCTCAGTTTTGCTGTGATTCCAAAACTGCTCTTAAAAATAGACTTTAAAAACAAAACAAAAAACTAATACAGTGCCTCACCTAATATGTAACTCAACAGGATTAATCACTAAACTTTCCATCTGGTAAACCTGGCTGCTGATTATAATAGCAAGTGGCAGGGTAGAGACCATGTCCACCTTTACTAAGATGACAGGAATGAAATCCAAATACAGAATCTTGTAACAAAATTTGTGAGTTCAGATTGAGTATTGATAGTAGACAGCTAGCAGTAGACTCCATTTTTTTTAATGTACACTGGGTAGAATCCATGCATCCCTAGAATTTAATGCCTAAAATACAAACATGAATTACTAAGATAATGGTTGATAATCCTGTTTTCTTTTAGAGTAAGGGGAATGGGAGAGGTCTACCCAGTACAAGGCAAATACTGTAAAAACCATGTGCCCTATAGGCAGCAAATCCTTCAAGCTGATTTAGAAAGAAACCTCAAACTTTGCATCTGCTGGCATATCATGAATCAGAAGGCTGGGAGAGGATCCAAAACTTCTGTAGAAATAGAATCTCCCTGGACCAAGAGAGAGGAACTGTCAAACCCTGAAGACCAGTGTGCAGTGATTTTCCTAGAGCCATAAAAGGATGGGATGAGAAGAGGTATTTTTTGCTTCGAGACCCGAGATGTATAATGATAGAAGAGACAGTGGAAGGATAGCAAACAGAGGGAAACTAAAGCTAAAATGGACTCCTACTAATTAGCCAGTTCTACACTGTCTTTTGAAACTGAATAGAATTTGGTTGGGGAAAAAAATATTTCACCTATCTTTACATTAATTTATTACCAGTATTGTGTTCTCATTAGTAATAGCCTGCACCTACAAGCCCTGCCATATGTTGCATGGCAGAATAAAGGTATCATCTGGAATAGCAGTTATTATGTGTCACTCCCTCTTCTAAATTTTTTACGTATTATTTCATTAAATCCTCATGAATCTTATGACATAAATATTTTCAATCTATGTTTTCACAAATGAGTGAATTGAAACATACAGTGTTAAGTATCTCTCCCAAATTACACAGCTAGCAAATGGCAGAGCCAGGCTTGAAACTCAGGCTGTCCACTTATAATGAACTTAGAAAGAACTTTTTCTCATTATCAGTCAATCTCAGTACCAGAGTACTTAATATCAATGACCAGAGTTTAAGCTCTTCTCCTAATTCTGTCCTAAGAGGAACAGAAGGTAGCCTAATAGGTTCCTAGAGTCTCTATGTGTATTTTAAAATCATACAGTGTTACAGGTCATACATTCCTAAGGGGTTTTGTTTAACCTTTAGCTTCAGAGCCAGCTTCTTAAGTTAGTGCTAAAAATAGTCCTGTGAATATTGTGTCCAAACACGGAGGAACCGATTAGAATATTTTTCAAGTTATGGTTCAATGCTTATGTTTTGTTCTTCAAGTTGGAAATAAGTTCTTTTATATAGAATCAGCCTGTCTTTGAGTTATTCAGTAGTGATTATGCCTTTCAAAATTCACTGAAAAGAAACATCCTTCCCATTAGTGTTCTGTGTCTATCTCGATGAATTTAACATTTAGCTGTTCTCTGCTACTTGTACAGAAATGAGGTTAGTATTAAGATCACAGAGCAAGGTTGTGTAATTTCAGTAACATAACACCACTAATGTGTGATCACACTAAAGTAAAATTATGATAATGCAGCATTATCTAATTTAATATAATTTGAAGTGAAAACTAAGACTGCTGCTTTAAGTGTAGATTGGCTATTTTAAGATTTAACTTGTTCCACTAAGAACATCGATATATTTTAAAAATTGCTTTATTATGGTTAAAGAAATTATAATTTTCATAGTTGTAAATAGTTTAAACACTTTGACATCTCTTAAAGGTGTTGTTGTGTACTAAAATAATTTCATATTTACATATATTCACCTACCTTATCACAATCAAAGAAAATAGAATAAATATAGAAATTTATTTCTATAATTGATTTGAAAATTTTATAGTGGTGTCTTCTTTAATTGAAATACAGTTAATCTAAATTTATAGAGCTAAACTTCAGGAAGCAATTTCACTAAGTCTATTTTGTAAGGCAACATACTTAATTTTTCTCTATGAAATTCCTCCTAACCCCCCAAAAAGAATAGGTAGCTATAAAACAAGATCTGTTTCATTTATATAAAATATCAAATATCTGCATATTTTTATTATGATCTTTATTTTAGGTCATTTCTATAGTAACACATCATCACAATGTTCTATTTTTCTTAATTTCAGGAACACTTTTTACTAGAATGACTATAATAAAGTATTACATACTAGAATGATTATAATAAAGGAAACTGATAGTAATAAACTACACTGAAGATATGGAAAAAAATGATAACTTTCTTAACATTATTGGTGGAATCGTATAATGGTATAAGGGCTTTGGAAATAATAACATACATTTACCTAGCAGCACTTTCAAGAAGAGTCATAATGGAATGATGAACATATTCTAATTAGGATTTATAATATGATGGTTATACAACTTGGCAAATTTACTAAAAACAATAATCGAATTGTGCACTTGAAAAATGTGAATTATGTGATATATGAAATAAGCCTCAATAAAATTTTAAAATAAAATTATACTGTAAAAAACCCACAAAGGCATCATCTCATAGAACACAAGGTCTAGGGCGCCTGGGTGGCTCAGTGGGTTAAAGCCACTGCCTTCGGCTCAGGTCATGATCTCAGCGTCCTGGGATCGAGGCCCACATCGGGCTCTCTGCTCAGCAGGGAGCCTGCTTCCTCCTCTCCCTGTCTCTCTGCCTGCCTCTCTGCCTACTTGTAATCTCTCTCTCTGTGTCAAATGAATAAATAAAATCTTTAAAAAAGAACACAAGGTCTAGTTGTACTAGTTGTACTAGTCAGATTATTCAATTAAGATTCTTGAAAAAAGCATACTTAATCAATAGGAATATGAAAAGGCTTTTCCCAAAATTAAGCCACGTCTCTTAACATGGAGCTCACAACTTGTATTTGATCTGAAGGACCCCCCCCCCAAAAAAAAGGATATTCCTTATTTGGTAGGTTATCTAAAACTCATTCAAGACCTTCCTTTTTATTAGCAAAGACTTGATTTTGTTTGTTCACATAGAGTTCTGAAGAAAATTGTGTTTAACTATGAGTAAAATTTGATGGTAAAATGTAGAATTACAGAAAATTATATACTCCTGGCTACATTACAAATAAATATACCTAAGGATAATATATTGTGGAGAAAAGAAACAAACATGTTTTAAACAAATATTAAGTAGAAGAGAAAATTAAAACTCATCTACAAGATGGGGAGCCTGGTTGGCTCAGTTGGTTAAGCGTCTGCCTTAGGTTCAGGTCATGATCCCAGGGTCTTAGGATCGAGCCCTACATTGGGCTCCCTGCTCAGTGGGGATCCTGCTTCTCCCTCTCCTTCTGCCTGCTGGTCCCATTGTTTGTGTGCTATCTCTTTCTCTCTCTCTCTGTCAAATAAATAAAATCTTCAAAAGAAATAAAAAATTAAACTCATCTACAAGAATATCAGGATAATAACAATAAATAAAGATATATTTCAAAATTTGTAGAACATTTCCTTCCATTAAAATGATAGAATAAGGGCATTTTTAATCTTGATTCTCTGTAATGTATTGAAAACAAAAAAGTAATGAGGAGATGGAAATATCATCAATGAAAGAGTGAAGTAGCCACAATAAAAGGTGAAAATAAATAAAGAATATAAAAAATCAATTTGATCTTAAATTAGGGAGGATGAACCAAGCTGATACATAACTATTTCTTTTTGAGAAGATTGGTAATGTGTCAAAGGATAAGTGAAATTCATGAAAAACTAAAAAAAGTACTTGTTTTTATATAAAATGATATCTTCTAAAAGGAACTGAGTAGACCACAGGGAAGTAAGATTTTTATCTTTGTGCACATACACTTACAGATAGAGCTCCAAAATGTGTTAATTTGTTTATAAACATTCAAATGCTTACTAAGTAACTTTTAATTCTCACTATTATTAATGTTGTATGAAGATGCAAAATTCTATGTATTTGCTCTAATACTGGTTAATTCCAGTCTTCTTAATTTTTGCTAAAACCTCATATTATTTTTATATTTTTATGTTTACTATTGTTTTCATTTTTAAATTTCCACATAGATTATTATATAATAATTAATATATATACCATATATAACATATATTCTTTTTTAAAATATTTGAATTTTTTAGCCCTGTCCTTTGTCAAAGGCTGCAAATCCAACATGAGTAATAGTGATTATTCAGGATTGCTTCAAGATAAAGCATAAATATAATCTGAATATCCATTAATTGACAAGTAAATAAATTATGCTACTTATAATTTGTGAATTGTTACCTTTAAATTTGTATTTTTGTATTTGATATGTCCAAATAATATAATACATCAAATGAGAAGAAAAAGATAAAAAATAACACAATTAAATCTAATGACCAACATGTGATAATAACATTCCCAGTTTCATTCTTTGTACTTCCTGGTCACAGCTTTGACCTATTCCTCAGGGTACTCCATCCCTAAGTTCTGTGTTAATTTTCATATACTCCCGCAAAATCCAACTTGCTTTTCCAATAAATAGAATTTATTAAAGATTCGGACACTTAGGGGACTTCTGGGGAAGATGGCAGAGTAGGAGAACCCTAAGCTTACCTCATTCCAGGGATACAACTAGATAACAGTCATTATTAGTGTAAATAACCCAGAAAATGAGCTGAAGACTAGCAGAACAAACTCCCCAGCTAAATGTAGAGAAGAGGCCACATCAGGATAGTAGGAAGGGAGGAGACTTGGTTGGAAGCTAAACGGAATGTTGGTCTGTTTGCAGGAGGGACGGAAGGAGCTATGGGTGCAAAGAGGAGAGAGAAACAGACCCTCACACTGGGGAGCCCACATGGCACAGACGAATCCCCATAACATTTGACTTTGAAAACCAAAGGGGCTGAATTTTGTGAATTTTTACCACCAGTGGGACCTAAAGCCTGGAATTTTAATAAAACAGTGTTCTAAATTCTGGAACAGCTTGGAGGGTGGTAGGAAACTGAGTCCCTGCTCTTAAGGAGATAGAACAAACAGCCCACAAAAATACAGCATAAAAGCAGCAGTTTATAAACATCTGAGGCATACAGGAAGGGAAGTTATTATGCACCTCAGAGCTTGTCCTAAAAGGCAGGTTTCCCAGAGGGACTTCTCCAGGAACAAAAGCGCTGGTAGGAACCATTCATTTCCTTGCTCCCTCACCCCAGCATAGACACAAGGCACCTGTGGGAATTAGCATGATGCTGGTATTCACTACCAAACTTGTTACACCAAACCCCTCCAGCCAGACCTGCCCCAATCCCAGGACTGCTAGTCCCCTCCCCCAGAAGTCTGGTGCAGACCTTGCCAACACCATGTCTTTCAACAGCACACTTTGTGAGGTCTCTATCCCTCTGGTAGTGGTGGCCAGTTACCCCTCTTGGAGGTCTCATGAACCTTAAAACTGAGTGTCCAGCCCATGTGCACTTTGCAGATCAGCCCTGGCCAGCCCCAGAGTTGCTGGCTACAGCATGTCCCTGTGGAAGAGGACTAGAGCACAAAACTTGCGTGCACTGCATGCCTGGTGCACTCTGTGGAATGGGCCTGGGGTTGTCCCTGGTCTAAGCAATGGCTTCACGTTTCTGGTGGAAGAGGACCAGTACGCAAAACTTGAGGACACTGTGAGCACCACCCCCATCTGCACGGTGGATTGGCCCCTAGCTGGTACAGTCTTAGCAGTGGAAGATATGTCTTTTCTAGAAGAGAATCAGCACACACCTTGTTATAACTGCCCCACCCAGTACATTCAAGAGCAAGAGACATAGCTAACGTGCCTAACATACAGAAACAGACACAGAGAGGTAAAAACAAATGAGACAGAGGAATGAAATTAAAAGAAGAGGACAAAACCAGAGCAAAACAGAAATAAGTGATATGCCTGATAGAGAATTTAAAGTAGTAATCATTAATATATTCGCTGGACTTGGAAAAGAGTAGATGACATTAGTGAGACCCTTAACATAAAGAAAAAAAGAACCCAGAAAGAAAACAATAATTGAAATTAAAAGTGTACTAGGTGGAATAAGTAGCAGGCTAGAGGAGTACATGAAGGATGAATCAGGAACCAGGAGGACAGATTAATGTAAACTAATCAAGGTGAGCAGGTGAGAGGAAAAAAAAAATACGAGAATAGATTTAGGGAATTCAGTGACTGCATCAAGTATAATAACATTTGTTTTATAACAATCCCAGAAGAAGAAGAAAGGGAAAGATAAGGCAGAGAATTTGTTTGAAGAAATAATAGCTGAAGACTTCCCAAATCTGGGTAAGGAAACAAATTCAGATCTAGGAGGCATAGAAATCCCCCAATGAAATTAATCCAAGAAGGTCCATACCAAGAAACATAGTAAATAAAATGGCAAAAAGTACTGATAATAAAAGCAGCAAGACAAAAGAAGATAGTTACATACAAAGGAAACCCTTTAAGTTTGTTAGCAGATTTTTCAGCAGAAACTTTGCAAGCCTGAAGATAGTGGCATAATGTATTCAAAGTGCTGAAAGGGAAAAAATCTGCAGGCAAGAATACTCTATCCAACAAGGCTATCATTCAGAATAGAAAGAAAGATAAAGATTTTCCCAGACAAATACAATTTAAAGGAGTTTATGAGTACTAAACAGCCCTACAAGAAGTATTAAAGGGGACTCTTTGAGTGAAAAGGAAAGACCATAAGTAAAAGAAGGAAAAGTGGGAAGCACAAAAACAGTAAAAATAAGTACACCTGTAAAAATTAGTCAAAACCTCACAATATTAAAAAAATTTAAAATATGATACCATATACCTAAAACATGGAAAGGAATAAAGAATGGGTTCAAACTTAAATGACCATCAAGTTAAAATAGACTGTTATATGCAGATATTATATACAAAACTAATGGTAACCACAAATCAAAAACCGGTGATAGATTTGCAAAAAAAAAAAAAAGAAAGAAAAGATTCAAGGATATCACTAAAGAGAGCCAATTTATCATGAGAAAAGAAAGCAAGGATAGAAAGGAAAAGAACACAAAAATGCAACAAAATTAGTAACAAAATAGATACATATCTATCAATAATTATTTTGAATGTAAATGGACTACATGATCCAATCAGAAAGCATAGGGTGACAGAATGGATTCAAACACACAAACAAGACCTATATAAATGCTGCCTACCAGAGAACCATTTCAGACCTGAAAAAAAATGCAGATTGAATGTGAGGAGATAGGGAAACTTTGGCTGGATGTGCAAAGAAAACCAGATTAGCAATAAATATAGCAGACAAAATAGACTTTAAAACAAGAGACAAAGACAAATATATAATAAAGGGAAAAATCCGACAAGAAAATATAACAGTTATAAATATTAATGCACCCAGTGTGGTAGCACTCAAATACATGAACAGTAACAAACATGAAGGAACTAATCAATAACAATATAGTAATAGTAGGGAACTTTAACACTTCACTTACATTGATAAACAGATCATCGAAACAGAAAATTAACAAGGAAACAGTGGCTTTGAATGACACAAAACCAGATGGACTTAACAGATATGTTCAGAACATTCCATCCCAAAACAGCAGAATACACATTCTTTTCAACTGCACAGGAACATTCTTCAGAATAGACCACGTAATAGACCACAAAACAAAGTTCAACAAATACAAAAAGATCAAAGTCATACCAAGCTTCTTTTCTGACTATATAACCCAATGAAACTAGAAATCAACCACAAGAAAAAAACCTGGAAAGAGCAAAAATGCATGGGAGTTAAATAGTATGCTACTAAACAATGAATGGGTAAGCCAAGAAATCAAAGCAGAAATAACAAAACAAATGGAAATGAATGAAAATGAAAACCCAGTGGTCCAAAATCTTCAGGATGCAGCCAAAGCTGTCCAGCTGGGAAGTTTATAGCAGTACAGGCCTACTACAAGAAACAAACAAAATCTCAAATAAACAACTTAATCTTACACTAAAAGGAGCTACAAAGAGAACAAACAAAACCCAAAACCAGTAGAAGGAAGGAAATAGTAAATATTAGAGCAGAAATAAATGATGTAGAAACTAAAACAAACAAACAAAAAGCAGATTAATGAAACCAGGAACTTATTCTTTGAAAAAATCAACAAAATTGATAAAACTCTAGCAAGGCTCATCAAAAATTTTTTAAAAAGTGAAAATTAAATAAGCAAAGTCAGAAATGAAAAGAGGACAAATGACAGGTGACACCAAACCAATACAAATACAAGAGAATATAGAGAATATTATGAAGAATTATATGACAACAAATTAGACAACCTAGAAAATGGATAAATTCCTAGAACTATACAACCTAATAAAATGGGAGCAGGAAGAAACAGAAAATTTGAATAGACCAGTTACCAGCAATGAAATTGAATCAGTAACCAAAATAGTCCCAAAAAAAGTACAGGAGCAGATAGCTTTACATGTAAATCCCACAAAACATTTAAAGAAGAGTTAATATCCATTCTTCTCAAACTCTTCCAAAAGGTAGAAGAGGAAGGAAAACTTCCAAAGTCATTCTATGAAACAGTATTACCCTGATACCAAAACTAGATAAACTAGACGCCATAAAAAAAGACAATTCTAGGCCAATATCTCTGATGAACATAGATGCAAAAAATTTTCAACAAAGTAACTAGAAAACTGAATCCAACAATACATTAAAAAAAAATCATTCACCATAATGAAGTGGGATTTAATTCTGGGATGTAAGGGTGGTTTAGTAATCCAACAACACATTAGAAAAAATCATTCACCGTGATCAAATGGGATTATTCCTGTGATGCAAGGGTGGTTTAATATTTGCAAATCAATCAATGTGATACATTACATTGATAAGAGAAAGGCTAAAAGCCATATAATTATTTCAATAGATGCACAAAAAATATCTGACAAAGTACAACATCCATTCATGGTAAACACCCTCAACAACGTAGGTTTAGAGGGAACATGGCTCCACATAATAAAGGCCATTTATGAAAAGTCCACAGCTAACATCATATTCAGTGGTGAAAAACTAAGGTCAAGAGAGACAAGGATATCCACTCTCACCACTTTTATTCAACATAGTACTGGAAGTCTTAGCCACAGCAGTTAGACAAGAAAAAGATATTAAAGACATACAAATTAGTAAGCAAGAATTAAACTTTCACTATTTGCAGGTAACACGGCACTGTATATAGAAAACCCTAAAGACTCTACCAGAAAACTAATAGAAGTAATAAATTAATTCAGTAAGGTTACAGGATACACAATCAATATATAGAAAGCCATTGCATTTCTATACACTAATAATGTAGCAGAAAGGGGAATTAAAAAAGAAATTTCATTTACAATTCCACCAAAAATAATAAAACACATAGGAATAAACTTAACCAAGGAGGTATAAGACCTGTACTCTGAAAACTATAAAACAGAAATTGAAGACAACACTAACAAACGGAAGCATATTCCATGCTCATGGATTGGAAGAATAAATGTTAAAATGTCCATAGTATCCAAAGCAATCTACAGAGTTAATACAAAGTCTATCAAAATTCCTACAGCATTTTTCCCTAAACTGGAACAAATAATCCTAAAATTTGTATAGAACCACAAAAGATCCCAAGTTGCCAAAGCAATATTGAAAAAAGAAAAACAAAGCTAGAGATATTACAATTCCAGATTTCAAGTTATATTATAAAGCCATAGTTATAAAAACAGTATGGAACTGTCACAAAAATAGACACATAGATGAATAGAACAGATAATATTTCCAGAAATTAACCCACAATTGTATGGTCCATTAGTCTTCAACAAAGGAGAGAATGGGATAATGGAATGGGAAAAAGTCTCTTCAACAAATGGTGTTGGGAAAACAGGACAGCAACATGTAAAAGAATGAAACTGTGTTACTCTCTTACACCACACACAAAAATAAACTCAAAATGGATTTAAGGACCTAAATGTGAATCCTCAAACCATACAAATCCTAGAAGAGAGCACAGGCAGTAGTATTCTGATACTGGCCCTAACAGTATCCTTTTGGATATGTCTCCTGAGGCAAGAGAAACAAAAAGGAGAAATACTATTTGGACTACATCAAAATAAAAGACTTCTGCAGGAAAGGAAATAACTAACAAGACTAAAGACAAGCTATGGAATGGGAAAAGATATTTGCAAATGACATAGCCGATAAAGGTCTATTATCCAAAATATGTAAAAAATTTATACAACTCAACACTAAAAAAAAAAAATAAAAACGGCAGATGACATGAACAGACATTTTTCCAAAGAAGACATACAGATAGCCAACAGACACATGAAGAGATGCTCAACATCATTAATCATCAGGGAAATGCAAATTAAAACTACAGTGAGATATCACCTCACACATGTCAGAATGGCTAAAATAAAAAATATAAGAAACAGCAAGTTTTGGAGAGGAGGTGGAGAAAAAGTCTCATGCAGTTGGTGGGAATGCAAACTAGAAATAGACGATATGGAGGTTCCTCAAAAAATTAAAAAGAGAATCACTGTATGATCCAGTAATCACACTATTGAGTATTTACTTCCCCCCCAAAAAACCCACCAAAAACAGGAAAAAAACCCTAATTCAAATAGATATATGCATTCCTGTATTTATTGAAACAATATTTACAATAGCCAAGATAAAGAAGTAGCCTATATGTCCATCAATAGATAAATGACTAAAGATCTGGTGTGTGTGTGATACTATACATAGATAGATAGATAGATAGATAGATAGATAGATAGATAGATAGATAGATAGAGATATCACACACACACACACACACACACACACACACACACACACACACACACACACACACACACTGGAATATTATTCAACCATAAGAAAGAAATCCTGCCCTTTGCAGCAACATGGATGGAGCTAGAGAATATAGTACTAAGCAAAATAAGCCAGAGAAAGATGAATACCATATGATTTCACTTATGTGTAGAATTTAAGAAGGAAAACAAAGGAACAAAAAGAAAAAAAAGAGAGACAAACCAAAAAACAGACTTTTTAAAAATTTTTATTTATTTATGGGAGAGAGAGAGCAAGAGAGTGAGCAGGGGAAGGAGCAGAGCAAGAGGGATAAGTAGACTCCCCAGTGTGTGGAGCCAGATGCAGGGCTTGATCTCAGGAGGCTGAGATCATAAACTGAGCTGAAACCAAGAGTCGGATGCCTAACCAACTGAGCCACCCAGGCCTCCCTATATGAATTACAGTCTATGCTGACAGTTGTCAAGGTAGTGGTTACCCTTTGGAAGAAATTACTAAAAATGAACACAGTAGGGCTTCCAACTTGTTGATAATGTCAATTTACACCATTTCCATTATGGAATAAACAGGAAACCAGTGCATTTATCTTTCCCTACCACTTTATCTTCTTAGCTACTTTAACTTTTATCAAGATTATTAATCCAATATTAATAATATAGGTTATTATTTTATTATATTATTATATTCAAGGGAAATACAAACTTCACCTTGGACATTTTTGATACTTCCTTTTGCCATAAAAATGTATATAGCTTACTCTTATTCAGAATACAATTCTAATTACAAAACATTTCATTGAGGCTTCACATGAATTCCCTCAGCATATAGTTATATCCTTAAAAACAGCAGACTTATAATTTTACTAAGATTCTCTCAAATTTTGTAGTATTCCTCAATGGAAGCCTTCTACTCTAGTTGTATGATCTGTTCAGACATTAAATGAAGACACACTGGAAATTTCATGTTCTTTTAACAATATTGTTTTTTTTTTCCCTCTAGTCTAGAATGGAAGCTGCTTCTCTTCTGTTTCTATATATATAAGTGATAAAAATAATTGAAGCTATATTATTGTATTTATTTTCCTTTTGTTTATCTCCCCATCTTTTAACCTCTTGACTGTTTTATTATTGCTATCTCTCACTTTTTCTAGGAGGCTAGAAATCCAAACTCAAGATGTTAGCAAGTTGGATTCTGTTGAGACCTCCTTGGCTTACAGATGGTCACCTTCCCTTTATGTCCTCACATGGCCTTTGCTATGTGTGTGCATCCTTGGTGTCTCTCTGTGTGTCCAAATTTCCTCTTCTTTTAAAGACACCAGTCAGACTGGATTAGCACCCACCCTAGTGGCCTCATTTTTACTTAATCACATTTAAAGGCCCTATTTCAAAATGTAGTCACATTTCGAGGTGTTGGAGTTAGGACTTCAGCATACCAATTTTAAAGGAAATGCAATTCAGCCTAGAACAGTCCCTTTTGCCATGTAAGGTGATAGACATATAGGCTGTAAGAATTATGATGTGGATATATTTAGGTACTAGTTTCCTGCACTGCACATGGTTGCACATGCTTGCCAACTAATAGTTATTCTTTTTTTTTTTTAAGATTTTATTTCTTTATTTGACAGAAAGAAAGAGAGAGAGATCACAAGTAAGCAGAGAGGCAGGCAGAGAGAGAGGAGGAAGCAGGCTCCCTGCTGAGCAGGGAGCCTGATGTGGGACTCGATCCCAGGACCCTGAGATCGTAACCTGAGCCAAAGGCAGAGGCTTTAACCCACTGAGCCACCCAGGCGCCCCACTAATAGTTATTCTTATTTAATGACTCAAAGCCAGAAGGGTTGTGTGACTTCTAGAAGAAGGTAGGGACATAGGTCTACTCTAGGCTTTTTATATTCATATTCTGAGTGTATGCCTCTTTTATAACAAGTATTTTTGCTATTATTACTTGATTGCAACTTATTATTTAAAATATAATGTTCCAACAATTGGTCAACAAATTTATTTTGTTTAATGCTGATCTCTACACTTCTTCTTGTAGTTTGTCTTTTTATACTTTTAGGTTGTAAATATACTAGAAGCACAATTTTGTTTTATATTTTTGGAAAATCCAGTATAATTCTGGGATTTTTTCCACACCTTATACTAACATATTAAGCATATTAGCAAATTAGTCTACTGCAGATTTTGTTCATATAACATTTCTCTAGAGAGAGTTGTCTTAATTGTTCAATTTACTGTATTCTTACAAGATTACTAAAATTAAAATGTGATTTATCTTTATTTTCTAATTGAAAATCTATTTGAAGGAAAGAGTAATAATGTTCATCAAGATTTCATTGAGTCCTTCTGTGATTTTTCTCAGTCATATCTCTGTTTAAGTTGTTAAACTGTTGTCTGGTATTTGAAAATGTCATACTAACACACATTTATCTCTGTAAAACAAACAGGCGACTCAGATACTCTGTTTATTGAAAATGTCATCTCATCCACACTGGCATAATGTATTTGTCTATTTTCTCTCTCTTCAAAAAGTTATACCTCATTTCCAAGACACTCTTAAAACATCATAGATTGTGACAAAATACTATACACTCAAGTTTAGTGTCAGTTCAGCACCCTTTGGGGGGCTTATATGCAAAGCTTGGTCATAGTGAGCGTTCTATATTTAGTACTTTTTGGCCAATGGCAATAAATCAATAGTTAATTCCCCAAATATTTAAAATAAATAACTTAGGAAACCTGCCATCGCATATGTATTTTTAAAAGTTGAACTCCCGGGCGCCTGGGTGGCTCAGTGGGTTAAAGCCTCTGCTTTCGGCTCAGGTCATGATCTCAGCGTCCTGGGATCCAGGCCCGCATCGGGCTCTCTGCTCAGCAGGGAGCCTGCTTCCTCCTCTCCCTGTCTCTCTGCCTGCCTCTCTGCCTACTTGTAATCTCTCTCTCTGTGTCAAATAAATAAATAAAATCTTTAAAAAAAAAAAAAAGTTGAACTCCCATTATGTATAAATTAATTTCAGTAATTAGTACCCACATATTTATTATTACTGCACATTTACTATTTTTACTAAATACATTTGGTTTCCCTTTAATTGAAAGACCTGTGAGAGTCTAAAATTATATTTTGAAGTATATTTTAACTATAATATGTGATTTTATTTAACAATTTAGAAGGACTTCAAGATATGTTATATTTTATAGGTAGTTACAATGTAAAATCAGCATGTATTTTTTATTTGTACTTAAGTGCTATATATACTCTCCACATAAAAAAACTATTTCCACATGACATCATTGTGCCAACATTATTATTACGATCTATTTGGCTAAAGAATTGAGTATCAGCCTACGGAAAAACCTGCTGACATAGGAAGTCTGAGAATTTTCATTAATTTACTCATTAGTTGCCACATTTGAATCTAAGACATCATGTGGCAATCAAAATGGATTTTTAGGAACACCAGGATGAGCCAGTGGGCTCTTTTAATGTGGTAGCTTGCAGGAAAGTAGAACTCGTAAGTGTCGTAGAAGCTAAAAGGTCAAAGTAGTTTGGATGTTGAAATCATGCCTTTATCAGTTTTGACGTTTGCATTTGTAAATTAATATAACCTGATACTTGTGCATGGATGCCCTTTCTTAACAAAATTACATTTAGTAGTTGTATTTTGAATCTGCATTAAGTAAAAATTTTAGGATCAATAATCAGCAAACCTAATGTTAGCTTTTCAAAAACAATAAACAACCAAGAGTGGAATTATCTTAGGAAATATAGGAAAGTTTCAATGTCTTCAAAAATATAGAAAAAAGGCAACTGGAATAAAGTTTCATATCAATAATTAATTGACCTTAACGTATAAAAATGGGTAATAGCAATAAATGTAATATTGGAAACAACCAGAGAATTGCCACTTGAGAACACGATACAAAATATCTAGATGTTATAAATCATCTTCCAATTCTAATGCTCAATGTTAGCCCAATAGGAACATCTATCAAGTTGTGTATTAAATTCTATGTTCTGCTGATGATAAAATTGAAAAAAAAAATTCATTTTGAATCCTTTTTCTCTTTGGTGTTTATTTTGTTTTTAGTTATTATATAAAAGAACCCAACATTTAAAAAAGAGCGGTATATATAGAAATAAAAGAAATACTAAAGTCTTAGTAAAAATCATGTTTTTTCTCTCTTTTCTTTATCAATGAGGTATGAATGGGGACATTGTTTTTGGTAAAGGAAAAAGTACAACTTTTCCAGTTCATAGATTACTTAGATTTTCATTATTTTCTCAGTAATAGAATTTATTGAACTAAACACATTGAAGTATATCTTAAAATAATTTAATAAAATTATACTGAAAATAAGTGTAATTGTCTTATTTTAACAATAGGCATTAATAATTCAAATCAGTTTTTTTTTTCTTTTAGGAACCGCATTACATACCATTAGCCACATCATATTTTTTTGATTAAAATCTTCATCAATTAAACTATATATAATTCATTTATAAGAAAATTTTGTGGAACTGATAATATCCATTTGTCTGCACAATTGGATCTTTAAATGTATTAAAACTAACTCTATCTTGAGTAATCAAAAATAAATTTGTAACTGTTTCAGAACATTTGTTTTCAACTAGGAGAGGAAGGATAAAAATATCCTAAATATTTTATAAATAATATTTATTTATTTATGATTTCATTTTCAGGAATACTCAGATTAATGAATATAATTGATTTCTGCTCTAAGATTTTGCTAACTATTGACCAATTGTTTGAGAAAATAGGCATCCAAATTCAACAGCGCCTGTTTGATGCATAAAAATTTGATAACAGTGTAATAAATAATACAGGAGTTCAGAAACCTAGATATCATAAAACCTAATAATTTCATATGAAATACCAATGCTGTTGATTGATAAGAAATTGAGGAAGTTCTATTTAAGCAAAAAGATTTTAAAATATAGGTTATAGATCAAAAAGTATGGTATGATCTAGTTTATATACATATACTCATTTGAATGTTTATAGAAAAAAATGCACCAAAATAATAGCTGTAACCACCTCTGGTTATTAGAATTTTAGAATTGCAATTATGCTTCATATCTCTGAACAATAGCATGTAAGGCTCTCCCTTTTTCTAGGACTCTTGTAAGCATGAAATAATCTTAGGGGCTGACTTAGGGGTGGAAGAAAACAGTCCAGAATTTACCTTCAATAGTTAAAATGTTTAAACTCAAATTCATTTCCAATTTTTCTTCTCATTTTTTCTCTTTTCTTTTTCCTCCTTCATAAATTTATCTAAAGATCTTTTTTCCCCGGAAGAAAAAATAAATAATCGTATAACAATGAGCCAAAATTGGCTGTAGATAGTATCATGGACTCTTTGAAGGGAGGCATCAGTTTACTAAGATAACAGACCTGCCCAAAGCAAGGTATTGTTCAATAGATCAATTTTTGTGCTCTAATTCCAATACTTGTCAAACATGCAGTGATATGCTTTTAGCCAACATAGCCCAACAGATATTAAAATCGGAAATATTTGGTGGCATTGGCCAGCTTTGTTAATTTCTACATAATGATTTTTGATATTGTGAGATCTTAAGTAGGTCTGAAACAGAATAAGCATGGTATTTGAGGTTAAGTAGTATACCCTTTTTTTTTAAGTGTCTAAAAAATTGAGACAGTCTCCAAATAATGTCATCAGTTCTGCAGTTCTTTTCAAAACTCTAGTTTTGTGAAAGGTCAGGGACAAAGGCAACCTTATACACAAAGTCCCCAAGTTTTGTTATGTGGACATGGGAACCTCTCTTTCACTCAGGTGTAATGACAGAAGTTTCTAGATTTTTGACTTTCATATATTTTGCTTTGTTTGCTCCTTAACAACACAAATTGTGAGTTAAGACTGATTACTTATACACCAACTGGATTTTTTATAAGAAACTGGTTTCGAAGGAAACTTGTTACTAAGCAGGAATATGATTTATTGTAAATGAGATTTTGAATTTCCACATTTCGTAACCTAATTTAAAATGGGAATAATTGTAGTGAATACAGGATCTGTCACTTCTTAGTTGAAATTCTGGTATTGTAAGATGATGAATCTGGTTAAAGACAAAATCACAAACCTAAGTAAAATGAAAGTTAATAATGAAGAAGACAGATAACTTGAAGTGATAAAGAGCTATATAAAACAAAACAAAACTAAAGATAGTAAAATAGTTGTCCTCTCCCTCCCCAAAATAACACTCCAGGCATGTAATTTTAAAGTGAGTTAGAGGAAAAATGTTAACAGATAATTCTTTTTAAAAACATTTTCTTATTTGGGTTTAATTGACACAGTATTACATTAGTTTCAGGTGTACAACATACTGATTCAGCATCTCTCTATGTTATGTTGTGCTCACCACACCTGTCACCACCACCTGTCACCATACAACGCTATTACAATATCATCGACTCTGTTCCCTGTACTGTATCTTTTATTCCCAATGACTTATTCATTCCGTAACTGGAAGCCTGTACCTCCCACTCTCCTTTACCTGTTTTGCTCATCCCTTCACCCCCTTCCCTCTGGCAACCATCTGTTCTCTATGTTTATGGGTCTGATTCTGCTCTTTGTGTATTTGTTTTGTTTTTGTACATACGAATAAAATCATGTGGTAATTCTTAATTTCATAATTTTATTCATCTTATCTCTTTCCTAAGGGTTCACTACATTTGAGAAGTCCATATCCTGCATTTAGTTGCAAAAGTCGAAAGTTAACACTTTTTCCTCCCTCACATTTACTTTACAAAAGATAAACTTGGAAATTTAATTTCTAATTATCCCTCAGATCCACTGATTCTCTTTATTAACGCTAAAATGCTAGCTCAGACTACCAGCTTCTGTCTCCTGGACCATTACAATAGATGACTAACTGTTCACATACTTTCCCAGTTCCTCTGATCTATTATTCACAGAGTGACCCAGACTAACCTTTATAAAATTTAAATCTTACAATTTTTAATCTATGCTTAACATCCTTCAATAGACTCAATTTTATCTTATAATAAAAGATTACACGGTTTTCAATGGCCTCTCTCTTTTAGCTTTGTCTCTCTCTACTCTCTTTGTTTCTGTCACACTGGCCTTCTGTCATTTCTCAAACAAGATATATCTCCTAATTTCCTAGCATATATGCATATTAATATTAATAGCTGTTAAAATTCAATTAAAAATTGATAAAAATGACAAATATAAAGATTTCAAATAAAAGGAAGGTTTAAAATTATTAATATACTTATTAAAAGATTCTCAACCCTGATAAATGAAAATAAAAAATAAATACCACTTTAAAATGATAAGACAGACAATCTCAAAAGTGACAATATCCAAAGTAGGCTATCCTGTGAAAAGGGTGGAATTTTCCTTACATTGTTGAAAAAACTCATTATTAGTTGCTTTTTTGGAGAAAAATTGCTGGGTATTTAAAGCCCATACTCATGTAAAACTTGATATAGTCAGCATCCCACAGGAATCACAGTATATATACATAAAATATCTTTATCATATTTTTGATATATTTATAATAGCTCAAAATTAGAAATGAATTAAGTGTCCTTTAAAAAAGCTAAATAAAACAATGAATTTAGTAGTAAATAAATACACTAAAAATCAGCATATTTCCACTTTATCAGGGCAGATGTACTTGAGGGCAGATAGAAGATGGCACAGAGAAGAGATTTTTAATCTTATCTTTTTTGACCACATTTCTTATTTTGCATCCTCTAATTCCTCTTGAAGGTAAAAATGAACCTATCAGCAATTTTCCAACTACAAGCCACCTCAGACATGCCCAAACCAAACCAATCTGTAGCCACCTGAAAATGCTATTCCTTTATGAATGGTCCCCCACCAATTCCTAATTTCTCTTTAGGAATACACTCGTATTTTCAGAGCGCATCCATAGCAAATACATTTGAGCCTTATGTTTTATTTTAATTATTGACCAAATTTACTTGCAATTAAATAGTATACTTGTTTTGATTTCTTTGAGTTCTTAAAATAATTATACTTATGTATGATAAAGCAGGAGTGGATTAATTGAAGTTATTGTTAAGTGCATTAAAAAAAGATCTGTCAGGACAGTTAAACAGAACATTAGATGCATTTCCTTACTGTATAATCACAACCACCAAGAAGTTACAGAGTGTGAAATTGCAGAAAAGTGTGGGAAACTGGTGCATAGGTTTAAGTCGTTTTTGAAGCACAGTCGATGTGACAGCATTTTTAGTTAGATAATTAAAGAGTTTGGGTAAAATTAAACATAGTTGCATATCCAACATTATCTCAACATTAATATAAAAATTGAAATGTACTAAGTAGTAAGCAGACAGACTTAGATATGATCTCTTCCCCTAAGGATTTATACCTACCTCTCTGTCTCTTTCAGTGCTTCTCAGTTCTTTGAACTCTTCATCTCAATCACAAGTATTTTGCCTACTCCCAGAATAATTATGCTGCCTTAATGCCCAAATCTCTGAAAAATCTCTTTAAATGGAAGCATCATTCTTTCTGTTGTCCTTGCCCCCAACTTTGGAGTAATCTTTGCTTTATCTCTTGCCAGTCAGCTCTTATCTATCAGGACAGCCGGATGGCTATTATGTCCAGAATGTTACCACCATTTATCACTTACCTTGATACCATTTTGTGCATGCTTCTGTCATCTATTATCTGAATTATTCCAATTACCTCTTAACTGCTCTTAGTTTCATCTTGTCCTCTGTAGATCATTGTCAATAACAACTGTATTTCACTTTTTTTAAAAAAAGATTTTATTTCTTTATTTGACAGAGAGAGAGAGATCACAAGTAGGCAGAGAGGCAGGCAGAGAGAGGGGGAAGCAGGCTTCCTGCTGAGCAGAGAGCCCAATACAGGACTCGATCCCAGGACCCTGCGATCATGACCTGAGCCGAAGGCAGAGGCTTTAACCTGCTGAGCCACCCAGGCGCCCCTGTATTTCACTTTACATATAAGACAAGTTAGAATATAAACACACCTTAGAGGGGGAAAGAAAAGGTTCATATAGGTATAATTGGACTCCAACTGAAAAGATCACCAAATGTGATTCAGGGATCACTGTCTTCTTTTCTTTCTCTCACTTCACTATAGCAACATTGATTGGGGGAGCATATGGATTATTTTTTAATACTTTGCTACAAAGTTTTCACTAATATTTTAGCTTTTCAGTGAGACCTACCTACCCTGAGCTTCCTATGCAAAATTACAAACCCCTGAGATTCTTCCTTTTCATCTTCCCTGATTTATTTTTCTCCCTTACACACTCGTCAACTTCTGTTACAGTATCTGTGACAAATTATGTTTTCCAAAGGGGGCACAACATTATTTCCCATCCCATGTACTCATCTGCAGCAGGACCTTGGTGGATCCTAATTGCTTGTCTCTTGAATTTGAACTGGCAGGCAAGTCACTTCTTGATGTACAAATGCAAGAGAATCATGTTCTGGGATTTCCGTGTCTATGGTATAAGGACTCTTGTCACCTTCACTGAGTTCTTTTAGAATGCTTGTTCTTGGGTCTCTTCCTCTTTGAATTTAACCTCCATGCTGAGTCACATGAGTCACATGGAATGGTCAAATGTATGTGCACCTCAATCCACATCTCTACCTCGGCTGATGGTTAACATTCAGTGCCAGACATGTGAATGAACCCTCTTGGATATTCAGTTTAGTTAAGTTTTCTCATAACTTTTGCAGAGTCAGCAGACAATTGACTGCAGCTTCATGACAATTCCAAGCAAGAGCTGTCCATCTGAACACAGACAACCCACAGATAGCTAAGCAATAAAAATACTTTTTTTTATATATATATTCAAGTTTTTGTTTGCTCTTTTAAAAAAGATTTATTTATTTATAAAGAGAGAGAGCATGCGTGCTGAGGGGGAGAGGCCAGAGGGAAGGGAGAGAAGCAGACTCCCCACTGAGCACTGAGTCTGACACAACACGGGGCTTGATCTCACAACCTCAAGCAAGTGACCTGAGCTGAAATTTGAGACAGTCGCTTAACTGATTGAGCCACCCAGGCCTTCCTGTTTGTTTGCTTTTAAACACAGTAATAAGTCACCATTATTTATCATGTTTATTATATATATCTACCTAATAATACGTAAGCCTCATGAAGGCAGGACATTATCTGTGTATAAGTATTGTTACCCGGCTTTCTTTTGGCATCAGTTTGCATGATAAATGTTTCTCCATCACCTCACTTTCAATCTGTAGGTGTCTTCTGGTCTGTTAAGAGTCTCTTATAGGCAGCATAGAGTTGGGTCTTGTATTTTTATCCACTTTGTCACCTTGTATTTTGATTGAAGCATTTTACATTCAGTGTACTTATTGATAGATATGTGTTTATTGCCATTTTGTTACTTTTTTAGGTTGTTTTTATAGGTTGTCTCTGCTTGCTCTCTTTTATGCTTTGTTGGCTTTCTTTAGTGATATACTTGGATCCCTTTCTTTTTATTCTATGCATATCTCACCCATTGGTCTCCTCCCTGCAATTCATAATCTCTAAAAATGTCCCTACTCAGTTCAAGTAACCATCCTCCCTTCTAAATCTAGTTACTGGTGACTTTGTTTTTTCTCTCTGCATTAGCAATTCAGGTTAACTACTTTCAAATTTTATCTTGTCAGACAGCTTCTCATCATTTCCAAAAATATTCCCAAGTTTAAAGCACCATCATTGCTTACATTCAGTCAGTCTCCCATTAGTCCTTCTATTCCAGACTTCTATTACACATTCTCCAAATAAAATTAAATATTTTAATTCAATTAAAATAAATAAAATTCTCAAGTTCCTCCTATCAGAGAAATCATATGATAATTATCGGGGTCGTGGGTGGTAGGGAGGGAAAAATAATGAAACAAGATGGGATGGGGAAGGAGACAAACCATTAAGAGACTCCTAATCTCACAAAACAAACTGAGGGTTACTAGGGGGTGGGAGGGTAGGGATAGGGTGGGTGGGTTATGGACATTGGGGAGGGTTTGTGCTTTGGTAAATGCTGTGAAAGATGTAAGCCGGATGATTTACAGACCTGTACTCCTGGGGCAAAGAATAAAAAATAAATAAATAAATAAATAAATAAATAAATAAATAAATAAATAAATAAGAAAAAAATAAAATTAATAATAAAATTAAAATTAAATCCCCAGTGATATGCTTCTCCATCAAATACCTTCAAAGCCTTCTTAAAAATATTTAGATAAAAATGCAAAAATCTTAATTACTTTACAAAGTTCTTTAAGATAATATACCTGACTTCTTCAGTATGTTTCCTGTCAATGATGTTTTTGCTCACTGTATTCTAACTAAAATAGCCAGGATTTTAGATTATGCCTGGAATCTGCTATTTTCCATATTTTTCATAATCTACCTCTTCAAATTATTCATAAACCTGAAGATTACCTCTGTAAAGAAATCTTCCCTAACTACAGTATCCAAATGCCATACCTTATACCAGGTGTCAGCAAACTTTTTCTTAACAGACCAGATAGTAAATATATTAATCTCTAATGGTCATATCTATCACAACTATTTAAACTTAGTCATTGTATCATGAAATCAGCCATAGGCAATATGCAAATAAATGAGTGTGTCTGTGTTACAATAAAATAGGCAGCTAGCTGGTATATCATAGTTGGCTGACACCTTTTCTGTATCGTTGGCATACTTTATTGCTTTTCCACAATTTGTCTATCTACCCTTGCATTATGTGTTTATATTGTTTTGCTTTATTCCCTGCCTTTCTGTTGAATATAAGGCCCTGAGGGAAAGTGATTTCTCAGTTTTGTTAATTGCTCTGTCATAACATCTAAAACAAGGTCTCAAATCTTATGAAGCTTCAATAAATATTGGCTGAATAAATAATGTATACATGAAAGAATCAATTGAATATTTAATCCAAATGTGAAGAAATACTAAGAACCTACTCAGTGTTTTGGTTTTCTTAGACACTATTGTTTTTAACAGTCGCTCTCCATCAATCTTAAGGAAGCTGCTAGTTTTGAGAAGTTGCTTTGTTGTTGTTGTTGTTTTAATCCACGTTTTGTATACTCCAGATATTCCATCTGTTGAAAAGATATTCCCTGTTTCTTCGTTGGTACAACAGGTGATTTCTGTATATAAGTAACTATCTCTTTGGTTACTTTACCGCAGTAAACAGTAAGACCCTTTCTTAGGCACTATAAAGCTAAAAGAAAGATGTGTTAAATTATCAAGTTACGTATTTTGAATGAATGATATGCAAATATCTCATTTTAAAACAATTGTGAGTTAATGTAAATGTCATATTCTGTAAAATGTGTTCCCGCTATGTTTTGGTGAATGAGGCCCAATTATTTTATGTTGCCTTCTCAATAAACATTGTTGTGGCTCTTAGATACATAGAGTATTTAGTAATCTCCCTTGGAGTTCTGGCTTTCTGCCTTTAGAGGGCAACTCCTCCTATGAAATGGATAAAATAGAATCCTAACTATGAAGAGGAGAAAAAAGAAAATGTCTATGTGTTGTTTGGGGTGCTAGGTTGCGGGAAATTTTAAGCAGTCTGGGTGTGCATCAGCTAGAGAGGACTAATAAAGTGTAGTGAATGCACACAATGTAAAAACACTACATTTTGAAGTGAAGGAAGACAGCGGCTCTAGGAATTACTCATTTAGCATAATTAAGACTTTATATCCATTGAATGACAATTCCCTTTCCCAGTCCGCCCCCATACTCCTGCTAACCACTACTGTATTCTCTGCTTCTGTGGTTTAACTTTTTTAAATACCTCATATAAGTGCAATCATGAACTATTTATCATTCTGTGACTGGATTATTTCACTTATCTCTTCAAGGTTCATTTATGATGTCACAAATGGCAGAATTTCATTCTCTTTTAGGGCTTTATAATATTCTATTGTAACCATACACCACATTTTTTTCTTATCCATTCATCCATTAAAGGACATTGAGGTTGTTTTCATGTCTTTGTTATTACAGATAATGCTGCAATGAACATGGATATACAGATAGCTCTTGAATATCCTGATTTCAGTTATTTTGGCTATAAATCCAGACGTGTGATTGATGGATCATATATTAGTTCAATCTTGTTTATTTTTTGATGAAACCCCATATTATATTCCTTAGCTGTTGCACCATTATTACATTCCCACCAACAGTGAATAAGGGTTCCATTTTGTCCAGTACCTTGCTAACACTATTCAATCTTTTTTAAAAATAATAGTCATCCTAATAGGTGTGAGGTACCAATATGATATCGTGAAATTCAAAATTTATTAAGAGGGTAGATCACATGCTAGGAGGGTAGGTCACTGGTGATAATTAGCAATTCATAATATTCTTATAATAAATAAAATGATTGGCTTATATTCAATGCCTTCCTTTCAGACTGCTAAAATTTGGATGGATTTACTTTCTTGTGATTATCATATGCAACCCTAATCAATAAAAGACACAGTGATGCTTACAGTGTGTGGTGCTTAATGGCCTGGATTTTAAATGCTCATCACCAGTGCAGACAATGACATTGTTGAAAATTAATTTAATAGCAAAATAGAAAATATATGTACATATAAGTTTGCAGATTTCATAAGAAAGATAAAAACTTTTTTTAAAAAATGAGATATAACATATACTTACTTTTATATATAAGTTAAGGACAGTGTTGCCCACTGCATTTTTTTTTATTAAATTACATTTTTGATATTTTCACCTTAGTTTGAAGAGTGCACACTGATAATATAAAAATAAATTTAATATAATATAATAAACATATCTGTCACATGATTAAAAGAATGTGAAATGTATAAGTCATAAAATGGTATAAATAAGTCATAAAATGGCATAAATATTTATATCTCATATAAATAAGAGAAACTGAAACTTCACTATGTGCCTAATTACATTTGATTTCTTCTTGCCACATACATGTACCGTGTGCAAACAGTATGCTGGACATTAGGTGTGTGGAGTGGGGGAGAAATGAACAAGATAAACTTGATCCCTGTCTTCACAGAAGCTATAAAGTAATGGGAAATCCAGAAATTGAATACTTACATAGAAAGATAATAGTTTATAAAATAAACTTTGGGTCACAGGGTAGTGAAATATTAACCTTCTTTGAAAACATGATACTTAAAACTGAAATCTAAAAAATCCGTAGATTTAGCTAAACAAAGGTATCTTTGAGATAGGTATCTGATATGGGCAATGGAACTATGCGTGCAGTTGCCTGTCACAGAGAAACTAAAGGAAGAAAGATCCAGTGTGGCTAGAACGTGAGAAGTTAGAGTATTTTAACCCAAATACAGTGCTGCCAACAGTAGTTCCAAAGGTCAGAAAGAATCTACGTGAGGTTTCTCTTTGGACTTTTTAGCTAGAGAAAGAGGATAGCCAGTGATATGTTTTGAAACAAGAGAGTAATATAATTTTAGCTTACAAATATTTGAGTTCAGTGGGGAGAATGTGCTTGAGGGATCGAGTGGATGTAGAAAGTCAAATTACTGAGTTATTGCATTTGTGCAAGTGAGACATGATGGTAATTTAGACGATAAAGAGGCACTTAAAGTAGATCTAAGGAGAATCCAGAAACACTTGAAGCAATAGTAGAAATTGATTAGCCACATGCACTTTGGAGGCAGAGAAATTAGAGTTTAAATTTTGATATTATCACTTATTAAGTATGTATGCTTTAACAAGTTTTTGGCTAAACTTTAAATTATTAATTTCTAGGTCAATGTTAGTAATAATAATATTTACATCATAGGGTTATTTTCTGAATTAAATTACTTAATGTTTGCAAAGTATTTTGTCTGTGGGAAGCATGTCGTATGAATACAGGCTACAAATATGGCCATTGTAATAATATATATCACAGGACTTGATTAAATGGGTGTGGAATTTAGGGAAAGAAGGGAGACAGCTATGACTCCAGACCTTCAAGATTGAGAGGCTAAGTGAATGGTGGACCTGTTTAATAAAGATGGGACCCTGGAGGAACAAAATATGCCAGGGTTACTGAGGGATAGGATGATTTCAATTTTAGATAATAATGTCCATGTCCCAGACATTCTACTAGGGTTAAATAAAAATAAAATGAAGCGTCTTTCATATCCCAGAGCCTGCCTAGCATTAGGTAATGTCCACATAATTATTTTGTTCTTCTGTATTTCTCCTTTCCTAAATACTTCCGTCGTTCCTCCTTTATATCAGAATACTGTTCCAGCTGTTGTCCCGCTCCCATACAATTTAGCATTTTCCCCACATTCTCCTCTTCTATCTATAAATTGAAAAACAAAAGTATTCCTCTGAAAACTATAAATATTTCTCTCTTAATTATGGTTTTCATAGGTTAAAGCCTGGTGTAAATAAGGTTACATTCCTCAGGTATGAAAGCTTTCTGTGAACTTTTATGACATTATTTCATTCTTTGTTTTTTTCATTCAACCTAACAATTTTGCAAATTCACTTAACACTTGTTGCAATTAACTTTTACAAATTCAACTATTTCATATTTATTGATATAATGTTTAAAAATGTCAATTAATATTTATTTGCAAATTTAATTAACATTAATTACTATGTATCAGAACATAATTTTCTTTATATTCTAAGCTACTTCTCATTATCTGTCACCAAATGTCCTTTGTGAAACCATTCATTCATTCATTCCATGTACACATGCAATTACCACTCATACATCTGTTTTATACCAGTTGTTTTTGCTATGCTTTCAAAACACAAGCTTTATAAGATCATTACATATGTATGTACTGAACACTTACTTTAGGTCTGACACTGATTTAGGTCTTCAGAATGATTCAGTAGACCAAAACCTAATGCAATTGAGTTTATATTTGATTGTAGGTAGGTTGCACCAAATTACAAAGAATGGATTTCAACTTTATTTTTAGAGTCTAAATGCTATGGAAATGATAGCAGTGAAAAGAGAATCATGAATTTGTGGATACAGGGCTAGCTAGTGAGGTTAGTTGTAACTTAAAAGAGAACCCAAGGTAGCCCTCATTAATTTAACATTTGAGCAAAGACTTGAAAGAGGTAAGGGGCTACCTAAAGAAAGATTATTCTAGACAGAGTAGACATCCAATGTAAAAGCTCTAAGGAGAAACAGTAAGAGGACAAGTGTGACTAGAGCAGGAGAGAAGAGGTAGTGGAGAATCAAGTTACGAAGGGCCTTATAAAATACTTAAGTGGCTGTGGCATTTAGCATAACTGAGTTAATGGAAAGTGGTGAATCTAAGTTTTTAGTGAACTTTGGAAATCAGCAAAGCTTTTCTGTAAAAAACACAATAGTAAGTAATTTTTGGCACTTACGAGCTATACAGTGTCTATCATAACCTCTCATTTCTGCAAATGTAGCATAAAAAGAGTCATAACCCAACAATTGTACTATTAGGTATTTATCCAAAGGATACAAAAATAGTGATTCACAGGGATACACACATCCCAATATTTATAGCAACAATATTCACAATAACCAAAATATGGGAAGAGCCCAAATGTCCATCGACAGATGAATGGATAAAGAAGATGTGGGATATATATGCAATGGAATATTACATAGGCATCAAAAAGAATGAAATCTTGCCATTTGCAATGATGTGGCTGGAACTAGTGGGTATTATGCTAGGTGAAATGAGTTAGAGAAAGACGAATGTCTTTCACTCATGTGGAATTTAAGAAACAAAACAAATGAACATAGGGGAATGGAAGGAAAAAATAAAATAATATAAAAACAGAGGGAGAAGCAAACCATAAGAGACTTTTAACTATAAGAAGCAAACTGACAGTTGCTGGAGGGGAGGTGGAATGGGGGGACGGGGTAACTGGGTGATGGGCATTAAACAGGGGACTTGATGTAGTTGAGCACTGGATGTTACATGCAATTGATGAATCACTAAATTCTTCCCCTGAAACTAATAACTCACTATATGTTAACTAAATTGAATTTAAATTAAAAAATAAATAGAGGATAGGTGTTCATCTGGAAAAAATTATCATGGATCATGCACTAAGTGAATTGTCATGTCTGTGTTCCAATAAAAGTTTAATTACAAAGCAAACTTTAATGGTGGTGAGACAGTTTGGCCAACTCCTACTCATGGAGTGAAGGAACAGCATGATCACACTTTTATGTTTAATGGATCACTCTTGGTGTGATGCTAAGAAGAGGTATGGGTGGAAACAGGGAGTCCAATGGGAGCACTCTGCATAGTCGAGGTGAAATGATGTAGTAGCATATCGGTGGTAGGAAACTCCTGGATATGCATATATTTTAAAGATAAAGTGCACAGAAATTCTTAATGTAGATTGTGCACATGCGTGTGCATGCAGGTGTGTATGTGTAACAGAGCGGGGGGAGGGGGAGGTATCAGTGAAGTTGTTAAGATTGGTCCATGTCACTTGGAATTCAGAAATGCGATCAAATGAGGTGGGAATCAAACTATGTTTAGAGAAATTGAGGGGTAAAATTTAGAAGTTAACTTTTGGATGTTTTCACTTTCGGATATTATTAGATATCCAAGTATGATGTCAAGTAAGCATTTGAATATAAGAATCTGGAGTACAGAACAAAATCTGTCCTATAAGCAGGGATGTGAGAATCTGACATTTATGGGTTATTTTTAAAGCCATGGGATGGAATATGATCACCTGAATAATGAAAGAGCATAGAGGGGAAAAAAAATAGAGCAATGAGTAATGATGTTGACATGCCAACCTAAAGAAAAGGGAAAAGAAGGGAACTTAGAGACTTAGTAAGAGAGGCTGATTATGTAGGAAGACAATGAAGAAGATAAGGATTTAACAATGCTAGGTGAAGAAAGTGATTAAATGAGTTGAATGTTGATGGTGTGTTAAATGAGATAAAGACTGATATTTCTCCACTAGATTAACAAATGTGGAGATCATTGCTGACCCTGGGTAAAAACAATTCTCTTGGAGTGATGGTTTGAAAGATTTGTTTGGAGTAGATTTAAGAAAGAAATGAATGAGTGGAATTGGGGACAAAATACAAAAACTTTTTCAGAACTCTTGTGACAATGAAGAAATGTAGATTAGAGCTTTAACGAACAGGGAAAGTTTGGTCAGACATGATTATTGGCTGTTCTTATTTAAGTGGGAGAAGTAAAAACGTGTTTTTGTGTCAGTGAAAATTGTCAAGAGAGAAAATGATGTTCTAAGAGAAGGAAGAATTACTGGAACAACATCTTTCAGAACACATAAGAGTGCAGGAGAAGTGCAGGAGAAGGGGGTCGACTTTAGGTAAGAAGATAGATTGTTCCTTAATAGAAATAGACAGTAAGGAAGAATAAACAATGAGAAACAGGAAAAGGAAAAGTTACATAAGAATGAGGCTTGAAAGCAGGAAGAACAAGTTAAGTTTTTCATAACTTAGTGTTTCTGAAAAGCATATGCACTCAAGCTGATAGTTCGCTGTTTCCATCATCAACAAAACAATGTGCCACAAATGGGTTTAGAAAACATGTAAAACAGATGTCAAGAAACCTTTCATCATACAGAGACCAATAAACATCAGGAATGACCCACCAAGCAAACTGTGGGTGTGGAATCACTGGAGCCCTCTAGGAAGTAATTTAAACACATCTTTAGTGATCCAAAGTTTTATGGAGAAAGAAGTTTGATGAGTTACAGGGTGTTTAGTTTTTTTAACCTACATTTTCTCTGTTTTATGTTTTTTTTCCCCACGGTTTTGTGGGAAGATGCATTTCTTCCATCTGTTATTTACCATCTTAGGTACTGTATAGTAAACTACGGAATTCAATTCGAAAATTCAAGAAAACATCTTCACTGACTAGCAGTGGAGAAATTTTAAATATAACTGTTAGTAATCATGTGAATCTATAGTAGGCAAATACTTTATCTAGTAATAATAATAAATTAAGGCATAATGATTTTTTCTAGGATTAACTGGAAAAAATTACTCATTGACTCTAAAGAAACTTTGATAGTGTCCATAGATATATATAGAAATATTTTTAATTAAGTCTGATTCAGAAACCCTGTGAATCTCAAAACCTCACATTTTTATTTCAGTCTGTGAATTTAGGGGAAAAAATAACAGGGCAAATAATGTGGAGACTAAGAAATTGTTGGGGCACCTGGGTGGCTCAGTGGGTTAAAGCCTCTGCTTTCGGCCCAGGTCATGATCTCAGGGTCCTGGGATCGAGGCCCGCATCGGGCTCTCTGCTCAGCAGGGAGCCTGCTTCCCCCTCTCTCTCTGCCTGCCTCTCTGCCTCCTTGTGATCTCTCTCCCTCTGTGAAATAAATAAATAAAATCTTAAAAAAAAAAAAAAAAAAGAAATTGTTGGTATTGACTGCTTTTGAGTTTGTATTACTTTTTTGTCATTTATTCACAGATGCCATTTTTATTGTGCTAAGTATTATTTATGTAGGTCTCCACAAATAACTGGAAATGAGATTTATAAAATTATAAAAGTGATCAGGTGATTTAAAATGTATTCAACAAAAGAGAGTAGTGTTTTACATCATAATAACTAATGAAAGATATGTTTGGGTATTTCATCTGTGTGCACTGTTTGTCAGTTTTTCCTATGAAAATCAAAGAAAGTGTATTTGAGACGATTGTTGTTTAAATATAGGAAAGGTATGTTGGAAGGTAGTGATAATTACTTTTATAAATACCTATATTAGGTATTAAATGAAAAGCAAAACTTTATATTGATTTAACAGTTATCAGCCACATTTAGTCAGTTCAAGTGCCACAATCTGGGAGCCTCAGCAAAGCTTTACCTACATTACTATCTGATTAAAAAATTGAATTGATCAACAAAATGTATTAATTATGTGCTGCAGCAAATTACAGTGCCTTCATTAGTGCCCACATTTGATCCAACTGAATAAAAAATGCAAACTTTTTGAAATACAAATTTAAAACCTTCTTTTAAAAACTCCACGGTTCCTATTTCAAATATTGTGTGTATAGCTTATTACATTTGCATAATAAGATGATATTTGCCCCTCCTCTTTCTTCTTCTTCTTTTTTGTTAAAGATTTTGTTTATTTATTTGACAGAGAGAAAGATTACAAGTAGGCAGAGAGGCAGGCAGACAGAGAGGAGGAAGCAGCCTCCCCGCTGAGCAGGGAGATGGACGTGGGACTTGATTGCAGGACCCTGAGATCATGACCTGAGCCAAAGTCAGAGGCTTAACCCACTGAGCCACCCAGGCGCCCCCCTCCTCTTTCTTCTTGAAATGAATATTTAAGAGTGGTTATTATTTTGAACATTCATATTTTTAATTTCATTTAACATCACAACCTGTAATGTACATATATCTTTATTGTTTTTATTTATGTTTGTGGAGAAATAGACTTAAAGAATTTATGTAATTTGTCCAGGGGCACACAACAATCAGTTTTAGAGGAAGTATTTTATTACAGCAGATTCAGGAAAGTATTTCTTAAAATACCAATACAACTATTAGCTATAATTCTATATTTTAGGAAATTTTTCTTGCAGTTCGCTTAGAATTATTTCCTGTAATTCCGACACCAGAGATTACTTAGTGTTCCATGAAGAAGGTTGGTCATTTTAGTCAGTCTTTTATAACTAATCCTCTGCTCTTCTTCATCTCTCCAGTGACAATGAGAATTCATTCTTTCTCGTATCCAAGGCAAATCCTTCCATCATGAAAATAGTATCTTCTCTCCATCTTCTCAATGACCTCAAGAGAATTCACTTTCTTTTAAATCTTACCTGGGTTTTCTAAATCTGCCTTTCTACTGAAACATTTTACAATACATTCACGGATTCTCATCTCAGAGTAAACCAATAACCATGTCAACAACTTTCCTTAGATTCACGTCTGTTACTATCAGATCTCTATTCATTTATCTAAATGTGAGCTTCTAACAGGAATTTCTTACAAATTTGTATCTATTTACATATTCCCCATTCATATTTTCTTCCTTTCTCATCCAGCTTCCCATCTGACCTACCCCTTCAAAACCACTCATGCTATGTTTATAATGATTAACCAGTTTGCTAATCAAATGAATACTCATTTCTCAAGATGTTTTATCTCAGCCCATTAAACCCACTGCTTCACTGCCATCTTTTAAAAACAACTTTATTGCAGTATAACTAACATACAATAAAACATGTATTTCTAAATTATAAAATTTGTAAAGTTTTGGCATATGTAATGCGTATGCATGCAAAACATCACAGAAATCATGAAAATGCATATATCCATCATGTCCGTATGTTTCCCTATTTCCCTTTATACTCTTCCTCCAATTTTCCCTTGTAGCAACACTCATACCTGCTTTCCATCCCCAAGATAGCAGGGATGTGCTGTCACAGTAGATTAGTTATTGTTTTCTAGAGTATGATATAAATAAAATGATGCAGTGTTTCTTTTTTGTATGGCTTCTTTCATTCAACATTGAGATTTTTTTCCATGTTGAAATATGTATCAATATTTCAGTTGTTTCATTCTGAGTACTGTTCCATTATATAGATAATACCACAGTTTATCAGTTTGCATGTTAAAGGGTATATGAGTTATTTCCAGATTGGAGCTGTTACAAATAGAAATGCTGTAAACAGTCTTTTAAAGTCTTTATATAGACATATACTTTTATTTCTCCTGCGTAAATACCAAAAGAGGAATGGCTGCTTCATGTAGTAGTTGAATGTTTAACTTTATAAATCCCTGCCAAACTATTTTCCAAGGAAGCTGTAGTATTTTGGATTCCTACGAGCAGAGTGGAAGAGTTCCAGTTTCTTTACATCCTCACCACCACTTAGTGTGGTTAGTCTTCTTTTTTTATTGAATGTGTTATAGTATCCTATTGTAGTATTAATTTACTTTTCCTGAATGAATAATGATGTGTGTTTTTACATCCATAAGCTTATTTTCCATCTACACGCATTCTTTGATGGAGTTTTGGTCAAATATTTGGACCATTTTTAAATTTTCTTCGTTTTCTTATTACTGAATTTTGAATTTTTGTTATACATTCTTTATTAAATTTATTAACTGCAAATACTTAACTCCCAGCCTGTACCTTATCTTTTTATTACTTTTATACTGTCTTATGAAGAGAAGCCTTTTCAAAATTTAATGAGGTACAGTTTTTCAATTTGGTCTCTATGGATCATGCTTTTGGTATTTTATCTATGAAATCTTGGTCTAATCAGGAGTCACAAAGATTTTATCCAAACTGCAAAAAATAGCATTGAAATTAAACCTACAGTAACAGAAACAATCCAATTTCAACCACACAAAGAAAAATGAATAAGCAAAATAAACAGAAAATCAGTAATATTGAGATAGTCTAACTTATGGCATGACTGGATTCAAAGTAAGAAGGAGACAGGAAGAAGAAAGAACAGAGAATAGTTTTTTGAAGAAACAGTTGCCAGAAATTTTCACATTTTTTTGAAAGCATAACTCATAAATCCACAAAGCCCAATGAATCACAACAAAAGATGAATAGAAAGAAATCAGTCCAAGGCACATCACAGGGGGAAAAAGTGGAAAAATCAGCCTCCATTAGAGAAAAAGAACCACTTTAGGTACAAAGAAACAAGATAGGAATCATCATGGATTTCTTGTAAGAGTCTAAGCAATTCAAATAAAATGGAAGGGAATCCTGAAGTGTTTAAAGAGCAAAACTCTCAACCTAGCATTCCATAAGTAGTAAAAATAACTTCCGAAACAACGACTACATTTTTTTTTTAAGATTTTATTTATTTGAGGAAGAGAGAAATCAGAAGAGTGGGGTGAGGGACAGAGGAAGAAGCAGACTCCCCACTGAGCAGGGAACCTGATGCTGGACTTGATCCTGGGACTCCAGGCCTGAGCCAAAGGTAGGCGTTTAATTGACTGAACCACCCGGCACCCCAAGACAATACATTTTAAACAAGCAAAAGCTGAGGGCATGAATTGCCAGATGTGCTGTATTAGAAATATTAAACTGTTCATACAGAAATAAATGTTATTAGATAAAAAACTGACCAGTTACCAAAGAGGATTTTTTTTAATGCTGGAGATGACAAATATATGGGCAAAAAAAGCATATTTTTTCCACTTCATTGTCTTTAAACAATAATTGATTATAGCAAAAGCAGTAACAATGTATTAGGGGATTGTAACATGAAGATAAAATGTACAACAATAGCACAAAGGATTGGAGGAGAAAATAAAATATATTACTTTATCATGTTTGCATTATATATGGTTTTATGTTATTTGAATGTGGAATGCCATGTGGAATGTGTATGCGTTTATTGCCACCTCAAAAAATCAAAAAGATATAGCCAGTAAGACAGTAGTGCAGATGAAAAAGAGATAAAGAAATGAGTATTCTTAATTGATTTAAATGCTGGAAGGAAAAAAAGAAAAAGGTTTTAAAATATGGGAAAACAAAGTACAAACAGTAAAATGATAGCTGTCAACCCAACCACATCATAATGATGATCTAAACACTCTAGATACCTAAAGGTAGCTTTTGCATAGTGTATATACTCAAGAAAAAAACTATTGCTTCTTTTAAAAACAGGAAAGCAAAGTATGGAAAGAGATAAATCTTTCAAAATCTAAGTTTAAGAATAAGGAATGCTACCAGATATATAAAGTGACATTTTGTACTGATACAAAGTTTACTTAGCAGTAAAATTTTAGCAATTTTAAATGTGTATGTACTTAATAGCAGAGTATCAAAATGTGGGGAACGTTAAGTCAGAACATTAAAAAGAGAAAAAGAAAATTAAAGTTTTCTTCACCAATATCTCAGAACAAATAAAGCAGTAAGCATTAATAACTGTCCATCAATGTGAATAGATTAATATTTGCAGAAAAATTAAACTGAGAATGCTCACTCTATTTTCAAGTGCATATCATACTTTCACAAAGCTAGACTGCATAAAAGAATTTTCAGTAAATTAAAAATGATTGAAATCAATTTTTGAGTATGTTTCCTTATCCCAATGGGATCAAATCAAAAATATTAATGACAATAAAGTATATATTTGTCATTCAGATGACTGGGATTAATTTTATTTCTTAGGTGATTCTCCGTAAGTTGAAATTAAAGTATTTTTAAAAATACATGATTAAGTTCAATTTTATTCAAAAGTCACTGATAGTAACAAAGTCTAAAACTTGGGAGGTTGTATTGAGTATTATTAGAATTCACAAAAAATGTATCCTATAATATTAATTAATTAAATATAATTGTAAATTACATGTAATAGTATATCTTTTTTATTTTCATGTTACAGGATAGTAGACCAGGTAAGAGCATAGGTACTTGAAGTCAGCTTTTCTGGCTCTAATATATTGTTATTGTGAGCTAAATAAATTGCTCAATCTGCCTGATCTTCTCTTTTGATTTGTTTTGTTTTTTCAATTTGATAAACGATGTTTACAACTACTTCTATCCAGAGGTACTTTCTAGAATTGAAATGAAATAACCCCTATGCTGTCCCTGCACATTGATTGGAATATAGTTAATACCCAGTAAAATTACATTCTATTAGTAGTCACAAAGTAGCAGCAGTGTAGAAGTATTTTGTTAGGTAGCCGTATTAGTGCCATTTATTTACAATATGCTTATAGACTAGTAAATTTCTCTAATAATAGTACTTTCATGTATGTGTTTTAGGTTCATATTTTTTATGACTGCAGTTTTCTCATGGCTTTAGCTTTCTATCTAATTTCTTCTTTCATTCATTTTTCTCTAAATAAATACTTATCAAATCCCCATGATGTACAGACCATATATTTGATGCCAGAAATATAGAGCATTGGAGGGAGTAGAAAATAAATAATAAACAAATAGATGCATACTTACATACATTTAGGTTGCCATATGTGCTGTGAAGGAAACAAAGAAAGTGCATTGTTTGAAAATAACTGGGGAAAGGGCATAACCTAATTTGGAATAGAATCATCAATGTAGACTTCTCACTGAAGGTGCTGTTTAATCTGAGACCCAAAAGTAGAAAATGGTCATGGGTGATTTTTCAGGCACATGGAGCTTGTGCAGCATCCAGAACAGAGGCAACTGTGACTAGGCTGAGGATATTAATTCCACCGGAGAGAGAAAATTCAGTTCAGGTGGTTTGGAAGTAGAAGGTGAGATTGGCATCTAATACATTGGGAGTCATAGTGTCATTAGATGGTATTTAAATCCTTTGGAATGAATTTTGGGAAAAGATATTTGAGAGGCATAGGACAGTGCACTGATAAACTCTCACTTTCGAGGTCTGAAACTAAAGGATTGCAAAAAAACAAAAACAAAAGCAAAACAAAACAAAAAACCCAAACTGGTTAAGATAAGGCAGAAAAAGCAAAAGAAAGGATAAATAGCTACTATTATGCAAAAAAAAAAAAAACATAAAAGAAAATTTTTCTGAGAACTACAGATTAGAATCTTTAATTTTCTGAAGTACATTATAAAATGCTTTATGTATACATATATCTAAGGTTTTGGTGTGAATAATTTACCTTTTGATATTTCTTTGATTCACTAATTAAAACTATTTTCTTAAGTTTCTTATTTTTTTCTGCCTTGTCACTATAATCCTTATTTCTGTCTTCAGCAGTCGTCTCTATTAATTCTTTCGCTTTCCTTTTTCCTGATGGCCAAATTGGAATTTCTAACAGCCTACTTGGTGTCTCTGACAAATCAACACACATGGAAATAAAATGGTGAAAGCAATGTTTTACATTTTGCAGATAATTTAGCATAAGAACCTCTTAACATATTAAAAGTTTATCTAGATATTAAATTGAATTTCAAAGTACTCTTGGGCAATCATCCCAAGCTCTAATAAGTTAGTTTGTTGAAGTGTTTATATAGATATTTATGTGGTTAGCCTAGAGTGATCAATTCTCTTTTGTGTCCTCACATTGGATAATATATATGAATATTTAGCATAAATTATTTCTAAAAATCTCCTTACTCCAGGCTTCTTAGTATATGGCTTCTGTTGCCATTATGATGAGGATGTATCTATCTGCTCACTTTGTTCCCTCTGAATTTTCACTGCTAGCTGGTTTGCTTTACACCTTGGCAGTTTTCCATAAAATAGTGTTTCCCTGACTACAACATCACATCCAGTTGTTTCATAACTTTTTCATTCCCATTATCACCTCTCAGCAGCTACTTTTCTTGGACAAATTATCTTACAAATAAATTATTATTGTCAAATTTATTAACAACTTGCATTGTGTAAGCTCAGTTGCGACAAGTTTCTAAATAACACATATTAGTACTCTGAAGTTACTTTTAATGCAATTGTTATTTGCATATAAATTATCTATATCCATTGATTTTTCAGATGGTAATCTGAATATCTTTTTTGAATTTCAAATAAAATATATATAAAACATAACATGCCATCCTTTGTTCCCATCCACTCACACACAAAAAACTTAATTCTGTAATTCTTTATTTTTATTATTTTTGAATGGAATCTTTCTTATCTAAGAAAAATTATCTTTGTTTCTCCTCTTGCCTTAAGTTTCTGATTGTAGAGTATAGGTTCTTTCCAGAAAGCTGTCAAATAAATTATTCTAAAAACCAGTTCCAATCATTATCCTGCACAGAAAAATAAGAATGAAAATAAAAATTGAATAAGGAATTCATTTGACCTTTCTGTATTGTACTTGTCATACATTTTTTGCTGTTCTCATACAGATTAACCTGCCTCATCCACAGCCCCTTTTCATTTCTGTAATGGCTGACAGACCCCTTCCTTGTAAAGGGAAGAGACAATATTACCATTTTCTTGCATCAACAACAAATGGACATGCATAGCCTTGTTAGTGACTAGTAAAGTAATTCTGTTATGAAAGGAAATCTAGCTAATTTTTTGCATGTAATTAGGGAAAATAAAAATGCTATGTGAGTATCTATAAAGTCTTTTTTGTTTTTCTAACAAAGTTAATTTATATATATAAATATATGAGAGGTATTTATTATTTCATCTTGTAGCTACCTCATGTGGTTAGTGGTTAAGTTATGAATATTGGTTGATTCTCCATGTTTTAGGGATGGGGCACAGAGGAGTAAACCTTGAAGAGGGAGGAGATCAGATTCAAGGGTCCCATCAAGACAAAGCTGGTGTATATAATCAAAACGCAAAGTAGAGTCTTGGCAAGAAAGAAATCATTTAGGAGTGAGCTCCCATGAATTCTAGTGGGTTTCTATTTTCAGCTTTCCATATGTATCCTCAAAAAAAAAAGCCCCCTTGTTCTCAAGGAGACACATAAGAATCTTCCCACTGGTCTCTGATGTATATAGTCATCCAGTTGACCTTATTGATCATATCTGCTCTATTGAATCTAATGGAGTTAGTTCCCATAACATGTTTAACATTTTTCATTGTTCTAGTTCTTTTTTTCTTTTTTGTTTATTATATTTCGTACTACCATTCCTCCATTACTTAGGAGATAAGTATTAAGGTAAATATCCTTTCCCTTCAAAATGCATCTCAACTTTCACTTCCTTTATGAGTAGATCACCATATATAATTTATCGGTGTATTTGGCAGTGAAATAAAGGCAGTATTAATAATACTGGGTTGATATCCACTCTAGTGATGGTGTATATACCCTGATAAACTTACAGCCCATCCCATTGCCATGTAATTGACATTTTAAAACTCTTTTAGCCCTCAAAATAGTCTGTTTGACTCAGATTTACAGTTGAAAGATGAAGTGTTATTCTATAATTAAAAATAAGCACTTGCATTTTTCTCAGTATAGGTGCCAAAACAAATGCATTTTGATAGAAATTGAGTTGAATTGTGTAATATTTGATATCTTAGTTACTTGCTTCTGAACAGCACAATAGAGACTCATTTTTTTAGATCAGCACCAAAATAAAAAGGGGGATAGAAAATTTATATGGCTATGTTCAACCTCTCACAAATTTTGCCTGAACATAATGACCTTTGGAAATGTTCTTGAAAATATCATTCCTTTCTCTTTTTTCACTTAAAACTTTAGCAAGAATGACGTCTAATGTGTGTACCTCTTTGGGTTCTAAAATTTTCAAAAAGCTCTACATTATTATGACTTTTTATTAATGTTGCAAGAATAATTATTAACTGTTTTTAAATAATCTAGATATTCCACAATTTGGGAGGATCTGTTTAATGGTTTTGACGTAGGCATATATTTCATTCAAGGTTAATATTTTAACATGGACAGAAAAGAATTAGATTTTGTAAAATACTTCGTTATAGAAAGCATTTTCACCAATCCAGAGGTTATATTAATATCTAAAAGACCAATAAATATAACCTTATGTTATCTTTTAAGTACCTAAAATAGATTTGCTGGAGCCCTTAATTTAGAGTAGAACTGCATTTAAAATACAAAATGGAAGCAACATTTAAAAATATATAATGAACCTTTTTTTAAAATTTAGTAAGAAGATGATCAAAATACTTCCAAACCAAGAAGCTAAATATCCATTCATATATTATTGAATATTTTGGTTGGTTTTTTAAAAAAATTTAATCTATACAAAATATACAAAAGCATTGCAGATTTAAATATTTGCATATAGTAGAGTTGAAAAATATTTTCATAGCACAGTTTAAGAATGAAGATGATGTGACTTTAGCCATAGGTGTAAATATACATTAAGTGATGGATTGACTTAAGTGATAAGGTTTTGAAGATAGGACACTGTAATCATTGTTGCTGATGTTCAGGGCTATGTTCTTGTTAATCAATTTTAGTCCCAACTAACATTCGCATTTATATCCAAAGAATATTTGCCTTAAAATATGAAGCCTTTCCCCTGGGGCAAAAAAAAAAAAAAAAGAAAACCTTTAGGACTATTCACCTTTACAAACAAACAAACAAAACCTTTTTTCCTCTATTGCTTTAACAAGTTTTAAAGACAAAAATGTAAAAAATAAATAAATAAAAATGAAAAAAAATAGACCTTAATGAAATTGAAAAAAAAAAATGAAGCCTTTCACAAAAAGTATTTTGTTCTGAAGAATACGTTTAAAATATATGTGAATATTATGTAAATAAGTAGCCCATGTTCAAAAACTTATGTAAAATTCTAGGTTAAAAAAGTTCCTTAAAAGTTTCTCTTCTCGGGGCGCCTGGGTGGCTCAGTCAATGAAGTGTCCGACTCTTGGTTTTGGTTCAGGTCATGATCTCAGGGTTCTGGGATTGAGTACCGCTAGTGGGGAGTCTCCTTGAGGATTCTCTCCTTCTTCCGTCTTTCCCCCTGCTCTCACTCTCTCTTTAAAATAAATAAATATTTTTTAAGAAGTTTCTCTTCTATACATATTCTCAGCTTCTTTAATTTCTGTGTATATATTGCGGTATATATTTTGCTGTTTTATCTTTTTTTTTACTTTCTTCCCCTGAAACATTTACTGATAGCACATGGAACACAATTTGAGAAATGTGGACATAATAAAATATTTACAAAAGGGCCATGACATTGGTTTATGGCCAATGTAAAATAATGGAGTGTTAAACAGTATTCTTGTAGTATAAAATTATATCCCATGGTGAAATCCCATGCTAGAACCTTTCATATACTTAAAAAAGAAACAAAACAATCCTGTTTGATTATAAACCATCCACTGGTTGATCTCAAGTCATATACATAGAATTCAGTTCTTCTCTGTTGGTGATAAAATTTTATAAACAGAATGCTTAAGTGAAATACAAAGTCATTTTTTTAAAAGGTATGTTTGAGATTTTCATATTTGTGGAGTGATAAAAGACTGTGTCAGGACGGCAGCTCATCAAGAATACCGAAATAGTTAAGCTGTCTGTTGAAACACTATGTTCAGCTCCCATCTACCCTCTCTGTCACTGCTGTGGGTGTGACTAGGGAAAATCTCCACAATCTCTTAAAACTGCTGATGATTGTAAATCATCAACAAAATACAAATGTATATAATAAGTCAATTCTGAGGAGATGCCTTTTATTAGTTCTTATTTATAATTGTCTTAGTTCTAAATATCTGAGAAATCCAATACAACGTCTACCCATATTCTCACCTTAAAAATCCTTATTCGGTATTATTTTTTTTCCTAATCCTCAGATGCTGGTGATGCTGGTGATAATAATGGTGATGTCAGTAATTATCAGCACTTATTTTGCCCTATATGCTGACATTTTTCTAGTTAGTATTTCTCTCTAGATCTACACTTTCAGAATATATATATGACTTCAACTATTACCTATATTCTGACAATGAAACAAACTGCATTGTTATTCTTCATCTCCAACCGAACTCTAAAGCACTTCCCAAACTATCTTTAGTGTCTTCCATTCAGATTTCTACATGTGGTGTTCACATGAAATGAGCACAGGAATTTCATTCAGAAGATATTTGAATGACCTTTATCATATATATGCTGTCAATTGGCCATGGTAATCTTTCTGAGCCTCAATTTCTGCCTCATCTGTGAAATGTAGCTACTTACATTACAGTGAGCTAGATCAAGTGAGATATCAAATAGATGTGCCTGACAATTTTCTATACCTATTGTGCAATTTATAGAATGTCTAAAAAAAGTTCATATTTTTCTCATATTTCTTCTTTTCTCTATTCACAGCACATTGAGTTCATTCTGTCAGCAAAGTTAATTTTCTCTATCATCCATTAGTCTTTTCCTCCCTGCTTCCCATCTCTTCAATTTTACACCTGAAATTAAATTTTTCATCTGTTCCCTATTTAACTGGTGTAATATAGGTATCCATTATTCCTTTCTAACTAACATTTTTCCTTCCCTTGAATTTCCTATTTATGCTACTGGCAAATATATGTCTTAGTCACTCAAATCAGAAATTTCCTTTTGACTTAATTTAAAGTTGTATTTTTTAATTTTTTAATTTAGTGTCTTTCCTCTCAGTATGTACTTAAGAAACTTAAAACAGAAACAAAAAGCACGAAGTGATACTAAATACTGTATGATTCCACTTACATGAGGTACCTGAACTAGTGACAGAAAGTAGAATGGTGGTTACTGGGGAGTAGGGGAGGGAAGAATTGGGTGTTATTGTGTAATGGGTACACAGTTGTAATGTTGCAAGATAGAAAAGGTTCTAGATATGGAAGGTGGTTATGATTGCATAACAATGTCAGTGTTACGGTGTGTGTTGTGCAACAATGTGAATCAACACTGCTGATCAATTAATAATGAAAATTAAACTTCTCTTTTGGGTCACCTGGGTGGTTAAGCATCTGCCTTCAGCTCAGGTCATGATCCCAGGGTGCTGGGATTGAGCCCCGCATTGGGCTCCCTGCTCAGTGGGGAGCCTGCTTCTCCCTCTCCCACTCCCCCTGTTGGTGTTCCCTCTCTCCTCTCACTGTGTCTCTCTCTGTCAAATAAATAAATAATATCTTTAAAAAAAATTCTTTTAATACTTTTAGTGTATATTTAAATATATATGTGTATATATATATATATGAACCTATATGAATACACATGAGTGTGTGTGTGTGTGTGTGTGTGATACAGGGCATATTACCAAATTATTTTATATGTTCTATTAGAGTAGTGAGAATATTAAACTATTTTAGTAGTCAGTTTTTTAACTAAACCATATATAGTAGTTTACAAAAGAAAAAATAATAAAATGTTGAAGTAAGGAAACTGAATCCTTGCCTAATTTTACGCCCCCCAACCACTATAGCATGTTTGGAGATATATTTGCAGAATGAGAAATCACAGGGCTTCTGTTCTTACTTTATAGGAAAATATAATTACAAAGAAGTTAAGCAAATACAAGGGTAGTTGGTAAAAAATTAAGTATATTTTATTATTTCTCAACTGTAAGTTTAACTGTATCAAACTGTATTAAATTTAAATGTAACTGTATTTTTTAAAGTAATTAACCTATTTTCTCCAACTTCACTAAACCAAAATTTATTATTCTATATCATTGCTGCTATGAATATTTCAGTATTTTTACTCTGATAATTAATACTACTACCTATATTACTTGTACTACTACTACTCCCACTTCTCCCATCCAAGTACTAACCAGGCCCGACCCTGCTTAGCTTCCGAGATCAGACGAGATCGGGCGCGTTCAGGGTGGTATGGCCGTAGACTACTACTCCCACTTCTACTAGTGTTACTATAATACTAATTTAATCAGAGCAAGTCTTGTTTCTGTTTTTTGTGTTTTTTTTGGTCTGATCCAAAAGCTTATACTCTGTATTCAACTGTTGATATTATTCCTGAGATTTTAAAAAATATCTTTTTATATCTCTCTCCACACCAAAAACATAAAAAAATGTAACCATTATCGCTCAATAAAAGCATTCTGGATTTAAAAAAAAACAGCTGAATCATTTTACAGTCAGTAAGGAAAAGAATAATTTAGAAACACAGAAGTTAAAAGTTCACCATAGACATTAGCACCTCCATCTTTCAGTCTACAAACTGAAATTAAAACTAAAACATAATCAGAACTTTTATCTACCTCATTTAGTTAAGGGGGATATTAAAAGTTTTGATTGGGAATATCAACACAATAAACAAATGATAATGCTATAGTTATTCCAGAGAGTCAATTAACATCATTATTTAGGGACATTAGGATCCTGTGAAGTTGCATTAATTTAAGAGCTACTTTTTTTTCTCCCTTTGCCAGTATTTTTTTTTCTTTTTTGGTCTTCTTACATTAGCTCTTGGTAATAAATATCTACATTATTTTTTCATTTTCCATTTTATTTTCAGAATCTGCTTTCATTTTTTCTTACTTTATTGCCAAGTGTAAGTGAATGCTTAATTTTAGTATTAAATTTATTCTGAGACACATGCCATTATATGAAATAGTTTTACGCTGAATATGATTATGCCAGAGATCAATGTATAATCTTCAATTCTATCTTTATTTCCCTGGAAGTTAAAATTGCAATGAGAGAATTCTGTTTTATGATATGCAAGAAGACACATGAATTCTGTGTCACTAAAGTCTGTCACCAAGACATCTTAAGAGAGGCCTTTGTATTGAATGTGCTGTCTAAATCAGCTTTCCCATCAATTCTGAAGTTATTTGTAGTCAAAAGTAATGAATGTCTCAGCAGCTACTTCTTAGGGTTCAAAGTAATATATTAAAAAATCAAAGTAAAAGTGCAATGAATAAAAACTCCATTGAGCTTCAAATAGCAATATTGCCAAGGCAATTACATCAAATAACAATTACATTTTTGATGTTATTAGCAATTGCCAATTTAATTTCTTTAAAGGTTGTCCCATGTTGTTCAATAATGGGTTTTAATATATAGGTCAAAGATAAACATTTATCATAGAATACAGATTTATTTGTTGGAAGATGTGAAATAGAGAAGATTTTGAAACTTGCTCTCCTATAGATGAATGCAATATTCATGCCACAGAGTCTGTTAAAAGAAGTAGGTCACAATTTATTTCAGCTTTATAAAAAAAATAGAGTTACTGTCATTCAGAAATAAGGAACTGATTATTAGCCTTCAATATGAATAATAGGTTCCCCAGTTAAAGGCACACTTTTTTTTTTTAAGATTTTATTTATTTATTTATTTGACAGAGAGAGACACAGCGAGAGAGGGAACATGAGCAGGGAGGGAGTGGGAGAGGGAGAAGCAGGCTTCCTGCAGGGCAAGGAGCCTGATGCGGGGCTCAATGCAGGGTTCAAGGCGGGGCTCGATGCAGGCTCAATCCCAAGACCCTGGGATCATGACTTGGAGCCAAAGGCAGACACTTATCAACTGAGCCACCCAAGAGCCCCTAAAGGCACACTTCTTATGAAAGATAGAGAGACAGATGTAACAGTATCACATAGATGCAAAAATTAGCTCCATTAAGAAATGATGGGAGGATAGAATTTCAGAAAGTTTTTCTGTAAATTCAGTTGTATTTATGAAGTGTTTTGAGATTACTTTATGGCTTACCTAACCCCAAAATGTAGTTGAGACAAAAGTTTATTTAAGTACATATTTACTTATTGGTCAAAGACATTGAAGGATGTAAAGAAAATCTGCTATTGATAGAATTATTTTTATATTATCTGGTTTAGTCCCAATGGAAAAATCAAGATTTTTATCATGTTTATCTAAATTTTTTTCAGCTAATTTTCAGGACCAGAATTTTGTTGAAGTTAACATGAAATCGTTCAAACTGCACATATTAATAAGTCAAAGACAAAGATCTTCCTATTATAGTTATTCTGGAATGAGTGTGAATATGTTGTCTTTACTTACTACTAAGTTGCACATACTTTATTTTTGTTAGCTTATAGTTGCATTAGAGACTACTTAAAAAATTTTGCTGAGGGGTGCCTGGATGGTTCAGTCATTAAGCGTCTGCCTTCAGCTCAGGTCATGATCCCAGGGTCCTGGGATCCAGCCCCGGATTAAACCCCGGATCAAGCCCCGGATCATGCTCCCTGCTCAATGGGAAGCCTGCTTCTTCCTCTCCCAGTCCCCCGGCTTGTGTTCTCTCTCACGCTGTCTTTATCAATTAAATTTTTTTTTTTTTTGCTAAGCAGATGACTATTAAATGTATACAAATTTTGGAGTTTATTATTTATGTTACATCCCTTTGAAATATGTTAAAAATATCTGAAAATTCAAAAGAAATATGACTTTACCATTCTACCAAAGAAGTCGTATATTTTAAAGTGGTCTAGATAAAGTTTCCAAAATGTTCTTTTAATTTATATATAAATCAAAAAAATTACTTCAACTGCCATTTGAACTATTCTAGAGCTCTTTACATAAATAAATACTAAAACATGTTAAATATGTAATTTTTCTTGTGATATTGGTTTTCTTATGCTTTGAACTAAAAATCTTACAGAAATAGCTATTGCATTCAATTAAAATGTGAGTTTGTGGTTATAATTAGTGACACAACAAAAATTATATTATAAAATAGAATTTGAGGCCAATATGATTAAGTAAATGTAATTTGAATAGTCAGTATTAATCTTAATATTAAAGTTTTGCTTATAAATAATATTCATTTCCAGAAATTCATATTTTAAGATATCTTTATGTTTTAATAGAAGTTATAAACATTGGTGAATATGAACTAACTGATTGAGCCAATCCAATGAACTACTTAAGGCATGTAAGTAGGTAGCAAAGGCAGCAAGTGTTGGCCCATGCACCATGATTGATAAAATGAGAGAAAATACAAAAAGAAAATATGAACTAAAAGTGTTAACATTCTATGTGTTTCATTAACCTAAAGACATAAATTAGATCAAATTTATAATAATACCAATCTCCATTTGCTATATTGTTGCAAAATCTATTAGGCTTTAACAGAGGATGATCCAAAGAATTCCCAGGACCCAAATACATTTCCTAGTATCTTTTCTGGTCACCATTACTACTTGAGTATATTCCAGTTACCTCTTAAGAAAAACACACAAATTGTTCCCTTAGTTCCTTGCTGCTTAGGAAGTTTGTATTAAGGATTTGTCTTTCTAGACTTCCTCTGTATATTCCAACATTTGAAAAATTTGCAAGTCATGAGTTCTGCCTTCACAACAACAAAAGAAAGCTGAACAGTTGAAAGCCAATGACTTTTCTTAGATTCATTAGAATATTGAGGTCACAGGTATCAAAACAAAAATTCTACTGTACAGAATTAGACAAGCAAAGAAAACTTTCTTTAAAATTATTGAAAGAGGGGAGAGAGGCTAAATTCAACTCCACTGAAACAGAAAGCAGAATTTTTAAGTATTGGGGTGAGCAGGTGAAAAACATGGAGGTTATTATTCATAAAGTAAAAGTACTAGAAGAGGTTAATCAGTGGGAAATAGTGGGCACGTTAAATTATACTGAGTTTGCCAATATTTTTCTGTGTAATTAGGCCTTCTGAGTTTGCTGTTTGGCACCCATCGAAGTTATACTCTGTACCCTCCTTCAGAAACTGAGAGATTGGGGTCCAACCTCTTTCGATATGTGTATTTCAAAGAGTTGATTTCCAGGTCTTTAAGAAGGACATTACTGGGTTGTAAAATAGGCAAGAGTTTGGAAGAAGATTTACATTGATTACAAAGGGGTAAAACAAGAATTGGCAGTTGTAAATATTCTAAAGTAAATTGTTCAAGGAAAGGGAGTTCAGGAATCTATAATCAGGAAGAAACTTGTCTGAAATTTAGTGAAGCTCAGGGGGACATTAAGGCTGTTTTGGTCACAAGAGAAACTATTACTCTGAAAATGTAAGAAATAAAAGAATATAAAAAGAGAATGAGAGATCAGCTCTCCTGAAGCAGAAGCTGCTGAATCCAGTAACCTTGATAGACCACTTACATAGTAACTGATGAAATATGAGAGGCAGACTGTGTGTACTGGATGTCCTAACTAATGCTATAAGACATGAAAATAAAATGAAAGGTATACAAATAATGAGGGGAGAAAGAAAACTGCCTTTGTTTACAGATAACATGATTAGGTAGAAAATCTCAATGAATCAACAAAAAAATTGTGGAATTAAGAATTAATTCTATTTAATTTGCATAATACAATATTAATAAACTAAAGTCAGTTGTTTTTTGTAATCAGTGAACAATTAAACAATTAGAATTTGAATTTAAAAACCTAATACAGTTTATGTTACCACCAAAATAAAGGAAAAACATAAGTATAAAACCAACAAAATATGTACAAAATCTAAATGAGGAAAGTAACAGCTATGATGAGGGAGATCAAAGAATAGAAATAAATCAAGAGGGACGCCTGGGTGGCTCAGTGGGTTAAAGCCTCTGCCTTCGGCTCAGGTCATGATCTCAGGGTCCTGGGATCAAGCCCTGCATTGGGCTCTCTGCTCAGCAGGGAGCCTGCTTCCTCCTCTCTGCTTGCCTCTCTGCCTGCTTGTGATCTCTCTCTCTCTCTCTGTCAAACAAATAAATAAAATCTTTAAAAAATCAATCAATCAATCAATCAAGAGATGTTCATGGGTGGAAAGACTCAATATTGTTAAGATCTCAGTTCTTCTCAGTTTTATCTACAGATTCAATGAAATCCCAATCAAAATTCCAGGGTTATTTTGTGGATATTGACTAATTCTCAAGTTTATTTTTATTTACTTATTTTTATTTCTCAAGTTTATACTCAGAAGCACCGAAACAATATTGATATGACTGAGAAGAGAATGTCCTTTCTGTATGAAATCAAACAGCAAAGATTGTGAGAATTCACTGATCATAGCTGAAGAGAAAGGTATCACATGTTTGTAGATTGGAATACTTTAAGTCTTTTTTTTTAAAGATTTTATTTATTTATTTGACAGAGAGAGAGAGATCACAAGTAGGCAGAGAGGCAGGCAAAGAGAGGGGGGGAAGCAGGCTCTCCGACCAGCAGAGAACCTGATGTGGGGCTCGATGGGATGCTGAGATCATGACCTGAGCCGAAGGCAGAGGCTTAACCCACTGAGCCACCCAGGCGCCCTGGAACATGTTAAGTCTTAAAATGATCCAAAGAGTCTATGTAATCCCTAACAAAATTCCAATGGCAACTTCTTTTTTGTGGAATAAGAGTAAAACATCTTACAATTCATACGGAATGTCAAGGGACTCTGAATAGCCATAACAAACTTGAAAGAGAACAAAGCTGGGGGACCTGCATTACCTGATTTCAAAACACATTACGAAGCAAAAGCAATTAAGACTATGTTTTATTGGCATAAAGGCAGAAATATAGAACAATTGAAACAGAAAAGAAAGTCCAGAAATGACCCTTTGCATATAAGAACAAATGATTTTTGAAAAGGGTGTCAAGACCATTCAAATGGGGAAAGAATCAACTGTTCAACAGACAGAGCTGGGAAAAACAGATACCCCTATGGAATAGGATGACTTAGGACCCTTAACTAATACCATACACAAAAACTAACTCAAAATGGATCAAAGACGTAAGACCTAAAACTATAAGACTTCTATAAGAAAATTTAGGGAACAGTTTCAGTAGCCTCTCAGTCTTCTGGAAGCAGTTATTCACATAATTGATGAACTTGGCTTCCACTATGGGAAGAGAACCACCTTTTTCTATACTTGCTTGCATTTTTGCTTTAATGTTATCTACAGAACTAGGTCCTATTGGTGTTTTGGGAGTCTTTCCTTGTTTTTTGAAATATTCTTGACCTTTTGGTCTTGGTGTTGATGGTTTTGAGTCTTTTCCATTCTGGTTTGGTTTTTGTGCATTTTTGGCTAGATTTTGTTGTATATATTTCTTTACTGGAGACTTTTCATCAGCTTCCTCATCATCTTCAGCAGCAGCAAGTTTTACTTTTTTCTGTGGAAACTTGCTACCACTTCTAGGGGCCAGAACATTTTCCAGATATACTAATGAGTTTCACATCCTCTTCCTCTTCATCTTCTGACTCTGCATCTTCTTCCAGAGTTACTAAACTCTATCCACTAATATGCATGGGCCCTGAACAACATCTCAACTGTAAGACCACGGATGGTGTTATTTTAAAGACCCCAAGGGAAACTGTTGCTGTACAGACATTTCCAGAGTTGCCAGTGTGACTTTAATTGGACTGACTTCATAATTCATTGCCTCTGCTTCAACAATGTGCAATTCATCCTTTGCACCAGCTTCTAAACTGACCGTTCTTAAAGATAACTGGTGCTTATTTTCATCATTACCCACCTTAAAGTGGTAATCTTTGTCAGTCTTTAGTTCACAACCAAAAAGATAGTTCTGAGGCCTCCAGGGATGCTCATGTCCATGTCCATCAAATCTTCCACACTTAGTGGGAGAGAAGGTGGATGGAGATAAATGACTACTATTCCATGGAACAACCTTGCAGGATGGAATCACACCAGGAGCTAAGGTGAATATACTTAACACTACTGAACGATACATTTAAAAGGGGGTAAGGTAATAAATAATATATATTCTTTGCTATAATTTTTTAAAAAATTGGCAAAGACTGAATAGACATTTATCAAAATCATGTATGTAAATGGTCAGTACTTACATGGAAAAAAATGCTCAACATCACTAATCATTAGCAAAATACAAATCAAGCCACAATGAGATACTACTTTATGCTCACTAGGATGACTATTATTTAAAAAAAAAAGTAAGTTTGGTAAAGATGTAGAAAATTGGAACCCTCATGCGCTATTACTAGTAGGATTGTAAAATGATGCAAATTGTGGAAAACAGTATGATGGTTCTTAAAAAAAATTAAAATGTAATTGGTCATTTGATCCATCAATTTTACTTTGGGGCATATACCCAAAATTGAAAACGGGGACTTATATGCAGATACTTTTATAAGTGTATTCCTAACAGCATTATTCACAAAAGTCAAAAAGTGGAAAGGAAACAACCCAAGTGTCCATTGAATGAATAAACAAAATGTGCTATGTACTCTCAATGGAGTATTATTCAGTCTTAAAAATGAAGGAAATTCAGACACATGCCACAATATGGATGTACCTTGAAGACTTAAAAAAGTGAAGTAACTCAACCACAAAAAGAAACATTGTATGATTTTCCTTGTAGGGGGTCCTTAGAGTGGTCAAATTCATAGGTACAAAAAGTAGAATAGAAGTTACTATGGGCTAAATGGAAAGGAGAATAACAAGTTAATGTTTAGAGGATACAGGGTTTCTATTTGGGATGATAAAAAAAAATTTAAAAAGATAATGGTAAAGGTCACACGACATTGTTCATGTGCTCAGTGTTACTAAATTTTATACTTGTAAATGGTTAAAATGGTGGATATTATATTATTTTACCACAATTAAAAAATGGAAACAAGGGGTGCCTGGATGGCTCAGTTGGTTAAGTAACCATCTCCCTTCGGCTCAGGTCATGATCTCAAGGTCCTGGGATGGAGGGTGCCCTGCTCAGTGGAGAGTCTGCTTCTCCCTCTCCCTCTGCCCCTCCCCCCATGCTCATGCTGTCTTTCTTGCTCTCTTTTTCAAATAAAAAATAAAATCTTTTAAAAAATGAAAATGAATACGAGTTTATTATGGGAGCGCTTTATAATAGGAGGACTAGAGAAGGTATTTATACCTAAGCTAAATGGAAAACATTTTAGAAGAGAAGAAATGAATCAATAAGGAAATTTATGTGGGGAAGGAAATTATGTCACAAAACGGTGGTAAGTATGATTTGAAATATGTGAGGAGTGTTATAATAAAGTCTGGAATCAATTCTACAGATAATGAGAGGAACCACATAGTTTTAATTGTTGGATAGAATGTTTGCTTACAATAGTACATTTATTTGTCTGCTTGATAAATTGTCCTTTAGATTTTGCATAAATGTTTTCTACACTATATGCTTTAGTATATTTGATAATAAGGTATACCTTCAGTCAGTATTTAGCAACCATTTCTTTGTTTCCTTCCTCCCTCCCTCCCTTTCCCCTCCCCTCCCCTCTCCTCTCCTCCTCCTTTCTTCCTTCCTTCCTCCCTCCCTCCCTCCCTGCCTTTCTTCCTCCCTTCCTTCCTTCCTTCCTTCCTTCCTTCCTTCCTTCCTTCCTTCCTTCCTTCTTAGTTTTGATAATATTTCTCTACTTCTCTGACATCAGAAGCAGTAACCAGCAATCATGGCAGAGATACTTGATATTTGGAGAATAGGGTCCTTTTTGCCCACCCTGACTCCCACAAGCTATGTAGCCAAGCTGCTTCTGAACACTTGCTGAGCTGTTACTATGGCCAGAGGGGTTCAGGATGGGTAGGTGCTACTGTGCTAGGAGCTGAAATTGACTGAAATTAACTTGTTTACCATAGAAGCCTTCTTCTGGAAATTGTAAGCCTTCAGTAGACTTAGGTTCTAATATAGTTACATCAGGCAGATTCTGCCGTTGCAATGTTATCTCAGTAGGGAGACACATTCCTGGTGCTTCCTACTCTGCCATTTTTACAGGTAATGATATATACACACATGCATATATGTGTGTGCATGTATCCATATATGGCATATATATATATATGTGTGTGTGTGTGTGTGTGTGTGTGTGTGTATACAAAAAGATCTATATATGTATGCAGGCATGTACATGTGATGTATACCTTTTATGTATGTATATATAAGATGATAAACTGTTAAAGATAATTTAGAGAGTGAGGGGAAATTTGGAGGAATATAATGTAGATCCTAAAATTCCTTGAAATATAAGTCAGTCAAGTACATTCTATATGTGGGATACATACTTTCTAACAGCTAGAAAAGCAAGATAATTTGGCAATATGTTGATGAATTTAGGTCACGAAAATCCAGGATTATTATTTATTAAATATATGAATTTGTGTTTGTGTGTGTGTGTGTAACCCTCTGATTATGTATTGTTCTAATCAAGTTGATCCAAGAAGAGGCACCTAACTAAAGTGGAGATCATTTTATGATGTATTTTTATTTTTGTACTTGGGGAGTGTGATGGTATAATTACACATACTGAATTGCCAACTTCCATGTAAATTTCCTTATTATTGCTAGACAACTTTTGTTTGTTGCTTTCCCTCTTTTTTTGAGTATTTATTTTATGTTAACATTTTTACTGCCTGTTGAATGACTATCAACACATAGGTCAGTTAAAAGTGTCCATAGAGCACAGAATATGCTGCTAGAAAATATTTTGGAGATGTGCCTAGTCACTATTTACATTGGCACTTGCATTCTGCAGTATAATCAAAATGAGTTAATGTAATGTTGCACTAAGTAAGCAGGTGGCTTAATTTTGCAGGAATTAAGCAGTCAGTAAAATAGGGAATTTGAATTTGGTCCATAAGCACAGGAGTTGCTTTAGTTTAGCAATGTTGCCAAACTTAGAAAGGACAGCAGGATTTGTGTGTGTATGTGTGCATGTGTGTATACATAAATGAAAGGTAATAGAATATGAATATGAATTTGTTAGACAATCTCAATATTAGGAAACAGATCAGATCTTGGTGATTGAAAGAAATGCTAATACTATGAAATTTATTTCTTCCAACAGATGAAACAAATTGAAAATATAGATTCAAAAATGTTTTAAGTACATTCATATATTTTATTTATAATTTTATGTCTAGTAGAATATATAGTAAAGGTATATCTCAAGAAGTTGACTTTATCATAAAACTAAATAATATGCATTAAACTGATGCTTATATGCATAATGGAATGTGTACTTTATATGCCTCCTCTTATTTATACTTTTCCAACATCTTTATAAAATACTAACTTTTAATTAACTATGGGGAAAATACAATGTAGTTAGTCAAAGCAATGTAGCCAAAATTAAGCATGTAATAAGTTGTCCAGCTAGGATTTCAAGACAGTCTTTCTTATATCAAGGTTCTGTGCTCAAAAAGTTGCTAATGCTCCCATTTACTTAAGGAATGAGCATAAGGGGATGGATGAAGGTTGAAGAGGGCAGTGCTTCTGTCTTTGCTGAAGTAACATTTATATTTAGGAAAAAGGAACATTATATTTCTAAGCTAGATGGGGAAGGAGCAATAGAAAATATTATGAACAGAAAAATTATGAGCAGAGATACACAGGTTGATAGTTTTTTAGGAGACTTGCCACATAGTCCAAATATATTTTGTAAGGTAATTTAGAGTCAAAATGTTAAGGGCTTTCATTGAGCTTGTAATATCAAAGTTGAATTGTAACATGAAATTACAAGGGATTTAGCAAATGAAAATAGACTCCCCATCAATATATTATATATACATATATATATCTAATATATATATGTATATATATCCATAGTATATATGTTGATTCGTTTACCCCACAAGATTTCAGTTACATTAGATTCAAGAAATTGCATTAATTTGGATGTTGAGTTATTAAGGGCAGTGTTGAGACTTTTGTTAGTCAAGTCCATTCACATGTTTTTTCTCCTCCACATCTTTGACGGCGGTGAGAGACCCATCTATCCTATGGTTTATGGCACTATGACCCAAATTATTCTCTTAATTCTACATCTCAATCATTTTTATGATTTATTGTTTTCTAGAAGGAACTAAAATGAAAATCCAGCAAGTTAAAAAGATGAAAGTCTTTTGAGTCAGAATTTTTTATGATTCCTGCCTAAGCCCGTACTTTGAACAAGATAGTTAACTCTCCAAAATACCCATTTTTAATCTATCAAATAGTGGGGAATTTAGTTCTAATACATGATATTGCTGTAAGAACAATTTAAGGAGAACACACAGCAATGTGTGATCAAGGATTCTTAGGGTTTTTTTGTTTTGTTTTGTTTTGTTGTTTTTAAGGATTATTAGTTTCTGTCTTTCCACCATGTCTACTCCTGGTCATTACTTTGAACTAGGATCAACAATCATTGAGTTTTTTCTAGAACGTACTGCACTACATGTAGAAGCTTAAATTGGGTTTGATCTAGATAGTTAAGGCCAGATAAGAGGTTTTTTTAGATCAAGGTCATGAACAGAGCTTGAATCATTATTTTAAACCTCTTCAATCATTGGTTATGGGGTTTCAGAAGGCATAGTGATCCTCAAGGTACAGTTTGATAGTAATATCAAAATGTTTTGGTGGTGTTCTCAATTTTCAATGCCTTTCAGATTCTCCAAAACCAGTCTTTGGAAAGGATTAGGGCTTTTGCTTCCCAAACTGTACTGAAATACTGAAATTTAAGCCTTTAAGTCCCAAACTATGGATGACAAAGTCAAAGCCCATATCAATTGAGTCTGTATGTCTGCAGATAAAAGTGAAGAATAAATATCAATATTTTTAAAATATTTATTAATTTGAGAGAGAGAGAGCACACAAGGTCAGGGACAGAAGGAGAAGCAAACTGCTCATCAGGGAGCCTGACACAGGGCTCCTGACACAGGTGATGATCCTGAGATCATGACCTGAGCTGAAGGCGGACACAACTGACTAAACTACCCAGGAGCCCCTCAGTATTTTAGAGACCCCTCTCTCCCTCCTCCTCCTGGTGATTCTACTGTACAGCAAAGTTTAAGAATCACTGGCCTTGGGCGCCTGGGTGGCTCAGTGGGTTGATGCCTCTGCTTTCGGCTCAGGTCATGATCTCAGGGTCCTGGGATCGAGGCCCGCATCGGGCTCCCTGCTCAGCGGGGAGCCTGCTTCCCCCCCTCTCTCTCTGCCTGCCTCTCTGCCTCCTTGTGGTCTCTCTCCCTCTGTGAAATAAATAAATAAAATCTTTAAAAAAAAAAAAAAAGAATCACTGGCCTTGGATTATGTTCTTTTTCAATTTGAGGTTCAAACTAAGACTTTTATATGTAGCCTGAAAACCAAATTAAATTAAATTTAGTCAAGCAATAAAATAAACAAAAATGATCTAGTTATTTACTTTTAATTATCAGCTGCTGATAAAGATTATAAATTGTCTTCAAATATTTGCGAGTGTGATTATTGTCTAATGTGTGAAATAACATAAAGCTGCATTTCTGTAATTACAAACATAAGTTTTTAGCTTTCAGGGTTTAGATTCAAATGGAGGTAGGTCATAAGTGGCAGAATATAATTAATGTTGGGCAGTCTATCTAAATGCAGATATCTAAGGATTCTCTCCCTGTCAGTTTTCTCATTGAAATTCAATGTTTCCTGGGTTTTATTCTTCCATCAAATCCAACAGAAGGCATGATCACATATAATCATCACTGTTCAGCTTAAATGGCTTTTAACTGCATTCAGCAGGACTTGCTATTAGAACTTGTGTAATAAACTCCATTATCAAGTAGATATTACCAGAAATTGTTATCACTAACTCAAGTTGTATTATTTTGTGAATTCTAGTATATCTCATTTTATGATACTTGATTCCACTTAAATTAGTTATTTTCTTCTCTCTTGAAACATTTCTCTAACACTACCATCACTTTGTTGTCAACTGCAACAGCCTTGTTCATTACACGTATTATTGCAATTTGTCACTATTTGGGTAGCATTTATTGCTGAAGAATTACAAGTTTTACCCTTATCACTAAGTTTTGTAAGCTATATGTATATGTAAGTCATATATATATATATGTATACATATACATATATATATACATACATATACATATATATGTATATATGGGCTTTTTTGGTATGTCATGCAGTTTTTCTTCACTCAATGAGCTGTTGACAAGATGTAGACATTGCATCAGGAAATAGATCTATCACACAAAATAACCCAATTGCCTGCTTAATGGTAAACAAGCTGAAAAGAAAATAGTGAAAGCATAGCTCAAGTAATCATGCCCAATCATGATCATTATGTAGGATGCCTTTTTATAAGAGTGCTAAGTGGTTTTTTTCTCCCTTTTTTCCTTTTTACAGTATGATATCAGTATACATATGCTATTAGAAAAAATTTACCATACATATTACTCTAGCAATATGGATTTATTAATTATTTGCAATAAGGACCAAGAATCATAGCATGATGACATAATAATCTAAATATATTCTATATTTTATTTTGTAAAACTTATATTGTAGAAGAATTTAAGCCTAGTCACAATGTTGCCATCAAACACTACTGGCAAAATATAAGCTCATAATACAGCTTGGATAAATAATTAAAATTTACTATCAAGTTAATTTTAAAAAGTACTTGCACAGTCAGATCATGCTGATTTTATGAACTGTTTATGCAGCAGTGGGGGGACTTCACAAAATCTATGTACATTCTGAATAAAAAGCATTAAGTATTCATGAAGTTATTGTGTGGTGTGTCTGGCAATACAGTATGCATACATTTATATGAATGTATAAATTGAACTCAGTGTTTTAAATATAAAACAAATATCACTTACTATTTACAAAAGAACAGTTGATGCAAATACTAGAAAATTTAAGTTTTTAAAAGTAATCAGATGTAGAAAAAAATTGATGGCATATACTACACAATAATTTTAGGATGTTACTAATTTCCCAAAATTTTTACAAGAATAAATCCTTCAATTTAATTTATTTATGTGGCTTTTTGGTGCTAAGTGTAATCCAGTAACTGTCTGAAAAATATGCATGTAATTCTTAACTGATTGTTGGTGCATAGCCAAAAATGTGTATTCATACAAAACAAATTCCTACATTTTAAAAATCATGTCTTAACAAAATCATGTCCTACACATTATCCATTAATAACACTTTTGGAAAATTCAGACTTACTCTTTTCTGTTTAAATTTGATCCAAACCTCCTGCATTTTCAGATTTAATTTATATATATATATATATACATATATATATACATATATATATATGTATATATATTTTTTATATGTAAGGAGAGCTAATTTATTAAACATTTTACAAGTTTTTCTTTCCACAGAGTAACACGAAAAGTAGCACAATAATACTTGGGACAGTTATAAATAAAGAAAATATAAAATAAAAATACCCATAGCTTAAGTATAATGATGCTGTTTTATGCCTATTAATATTTCAAANAATAATACTTGGCACAGTTATAAATAAAGAAAATATAAAATAAAAATACCCATAGCTTAAGTATAATGATGCTGTTTTATGCCTATTAATATTTCAAATAAACTCCTGGGAACAACAAAAAATATCAAGAAAAAAACTTCAAAGAAGTAATTCATGTTCAGGGCTAAGAAATAAGTTCCTATTTGCTAAAAATATCCAATTAAGCTGATATGAACTATTCCCAAAAGGGTCACCTTCATACACAACTTTAGAACTGGGTTAAGCTGGTTCCACACACAAGACTTACAAAATAAGTAAACAGACAGTACAGTACACTGCTGCATAGTTGGCTCCTGACCATCTGACCATCTCTAAGTTTTAGATTTCACCGGTACTATGAGATGGTTAGTACTAAAGCATTAACATTGCTAGTATGTTCCATGTACTTAGAGATCTAGAATATTTTTTCTATTTAACTAAAAGACATCTCTTTTGCACCGAAAAGAATATTGTACCACAAAGAAAGAACATGGTAACAACACTCTTATCCAAACTCTGAGAATACCACCATTGTATTCGACTGTTAATAAAAATGTATTCAATAAAAATTGCAACTGAGTCTTCATGTGAAGTGGCTCAAAATACAAAAAATTAAAACAAATTCTAGCCTTTTATAAATAACTTTGAATTTAAAAATTATCTAAAATTTCCCCCAATTAGTAGTCAAAATTGCAGAGACATTTGTAAAGTTAACCGATTTTTTACATTCTATGACAAAATGGCACAATGCTATTGCCACCCACACCCATCTTTTCCCTCTTCAAAAATAAAGTACATATGCCAATTTTCTAATATTAAAACACTCAAATACACTAAAGGTAATCTTTTTGATGTGTGACTTATGGTCAAAGAAACTACTATATAAAAATGGTACTTGGAAATACTAAACATCAACTATATACATTTTCACTGCTCCTCTTACTAAGGCAAGGGGTGGGTATACCACTAGATTGCTGAAATACCTGTAATCTGCATTTTACAGAGAATACTAATTTTACCAAGCATCGGACATGCAGTGAACTTGCAGGGTATAATGCCTATTAACAGCAATATTGAACATCACTAGAAGCTCATTAGTTATCTCCCTTTTCTTTTTGGTTGGATAAAATGAAATGAGCAGCTTTAAATACACTACACATAGAGACACAAAGAGAAAACTATTTGATAAATTATTTATATACAGATACACAATCTTTACACTGGTCTAGAATCTGTCAGCAGTCTGACCACCCTTTTCCCACCCTCCCCCAAGCCGATTCCCTCTCACAGGTTTGCCACAGGTTGTTCGAACCACAGTTTGCTACAGGACTTAAGAGGACTAAACCAAGTCTCACTCTGTAAACAATATTTATGGAAGCAGTGACTAATAGCTCACCGTGAGAGTATGGAAATGCTGCAACAAAAATTGATCAGTGCACCACATTAAACAATAGGAAAATCTCTCTGAAATTGTTTCAGACAGCATTAACAAATTTTAAAACATTCAATATTGGGAAAATTGAAATAATCTTGAGGATTAAATTCTTTCTGATAGACCACTTTTTAAAAACCAGAATATACCATTAGCTTTTCTTTTATTCACATGTGCTATATGTACAGAGATCATGCTCCATCTTTAGCTAAACTCCATTATTTTGTCTACAGTTTATTTTGTAGCTCAGAATTCTAGAAGTATGTCCATTTATCTCTATTACTGAGAATTTTGCATGAACTTATTTGTTCTGCTTTGAAATTACCTCAACTCTTAAAAATTGGACTGTTTGCATATCAAATTAAATTCTGATTTATGCTTTACTGGATAGTATGTGCTAGTATACATTCTATGAGGTGTATCATGCACTTAGTAGGGCTTTTAAGTTTGAACAAAATAACATGACTTATTATACTCATGAAAGTGCTTTCTTATCAGACCATAAAACCTCAGAGCAAGGTTACTACAAATTATTTCACTGAACTAGAAATATATCAGCATTGCAACAGCTGATGGCAATAAAATATTAGCACATATTTTTGTGAACATTATTTTCTTGTGCCCTTGAAGACATATTGTAGTAGATCCCTAATAAAACCACATGATTTTTATCACAGTATTTACATGTACATTCTAAAATGTACATAATACTAGCCTGAATCAACTTAAGATAACTCTCCTGGAATTAAATGCAACAGTCATAGTAGATTGCATTGTAAAATTTAGCTGTATACCTTTAATTTAGTTTTAGCTAGATTTAATTTATATTATACTTATTGTCTATACAGAAGCACTGAGATTTTTGATGATTCTCCAAATACTTTCTCTTCATTACTTCTCTTTGTTCCTTTATCACCACTTTGCATAGTGCCTGATGGAATGAGGTATGCATTCTATATTGTTTTCAAAGTAATATCAACTCCTAAACCCATCACCCATCACCCATCAATGTGAATTAAGTCACTATAGCATCCCCTGTGGTCTAAATGCATTTTTAACGTATTACAAACACTTCAACTATAAGGCTAATATAGATTACAGTTTCAAGTCAGAATAATTTTATACCGAATTACCTTCTTCTTTTTTTTTTTTTTTTTATATGACAGAGAGAGAGAGATTACAAGTAGGCAGACAGGCAGGCAGAGAGAGAGGAGGAAGCAGGCTCCCTGCCAAGCAGAGAGCCCGATGCAGGCCTCGATCCCAGGACCCTGAGATCATGACCTGAGCCGAAGGCAGAGGCTTTAACCCACTGAGCCACCCAGGCGCCCATACCAAATTACCTTCTATTCTTCTTCTTTAATACTCAGTGAGATTACTAGAATCACTCTCTGTGGAGAAGTGATTCTTGTAGCATCTATAGAAGTTAAGTCCTTCACTTTAATTTTATTAGTGTGATGTATGATCCACTCAGATAATAAAGGCAATAATCTGAAGTGTGCTACAACAAAAAAGTATGCTATGCAGAAAACATATTACCTCAGTGACTATTACTGGCCACTTACCAGTTTGTTCCAGCACTGTTCATGGTATTAACTTCAGTTTTCTATATCATTGAGACAATTTGTTAAAGTTATCTTTCTTTATCCTTATGCTAATAGAGAAGCTCAGGCATTTCTGCTAAACAACTACTAGATCCATTTTTATTTTTCTTGTTTTTGAGAGAAAAATCTCCTTTCAGACTCATTAGAAATGCTATGAAGAGGTTTATCAGAAGAAAATACAACATTCAGTTACTATCAACTTTATTTAGTCAATCCTTCTGGGTACATTTATGTCCTTATATAAAACTTGTAATGAAAGGTTATGACTAGTAAATTTGATAACCTCATAAATGAGAATTCTAGTAAAACTTTTTTATAATTGAAAACATTTAATTGAATAATTTGTAAACTTTTTTGAAAATTCAAAAACAAAACTAGTATAAGGAAATTCAGTATGTTGTTAATGAGTTATCCTCATCACAAGGACCCTGACAACAGGAAGACAGGAGAGTCAGAGATGAAGAGAGGAAAGGATGATAGAAGCAGAGGTGAGAGAGATTTGAAGATATTGCACGGCTGTCTTGAAAATGGAGAAAGGGATTTGTGAGTGAAGGATCCATCGGGAGGCCTCTAAAGTCTGGAAAAGGCAAGAAAAGAAACTCTCTCCTAGGGTTTCCACAACATAGCCTGCAAACACATGGATTTTAGATGTTTTGACCTCTATAATTGAAAGACACTAACTTTGTTTTGTTTTAAGTCACCAAGCTTAGTTTGTTGCAGCAACAGTAGAAGATGAATACCCTGAAAAAGCACTTTGCCATTGTTTATAAGGTGAGGAATAAATTTGTTTAAGAGCTTTTATTTATAATTCTAGCTTTTACGTAGCATTTGCTATGAGCCATCTCTGTGCGAATCCCATATCTCAATACTCCAGAAGCAAAGAGAGAAAATTTACCCAGGTTTCCTTTTTGTAGCAGTTTGTCCTTTTACCAATTAATAGAACTGAAATACAGTTTGTTATTTAAATATGTTTATTATGTTTATTTTTTATAATTGAAATAGGATAAAAATGCCTCTTTATTAGGCAGATGTTTAGTTGTTTTAATTCCTCTTGGATTTTACTTAGAAAACCTGACCCTAACCTTAATCATAAATATTCTTGGTGGTATGGCTAGCTTTTATTAGTGACTTTTAAACATTCCTCAAATTCTGCCATTCTCAGAATTTTGCAAGATAAACAATTATTTTCAGTCCCAATTTCGTGTATTAAAATTTGATCTCAGAAACTATTCAGAGTATCTGTTAATGCTCTTTACCTTATAAGCCCTGCTCCCTTCCTTCTGAGAACATAATGGGTTTGTATTTCCCCAACTTTTCGAAGATAACATGGCCATTCCATTGGCCAATAAAAAGTGAGAATAAGAAATAAGTGTCAGTATACTATTGAAACTTTAAGTGCCAGTACACACCTCCCTGTATAGACACAGGTGAGTAATTGCATGGACATGGGGCCTCCAGTAGCCTCCATTCCTTTGACACCTGCCTGTCCCTTTTTAGGCATGTGGTATAAACAAGAAATAAACTTTGATGTTTTTGGCCAATGAAATTTTGGGTTATATTTTATAAAATACAACATTACAATCTAACCTGATTGATATATTATCACCTACAAATACAAAAACTAATTTCTTTTCTTTTTTTTTAAGATTTTATTTATTTATTTATTTAACACACAGAGAGAGATCAGATCACAAGTAGGCAGAGAGGCAGGCAGAGAGAGAGAGGAGGAAGCAGGCTTCGCGCCAAGCAGGGAGCCTGATGCGGGCCTCGATCCCAGGACCCTGAGATCATGACCCAAGCTGAAGGCAGAGGCTTTAACTCACTGAGCCACCCAGGTGCCCCAAAACTAATTTCAATGATAAAAAAAACTACAGCATACTTAATCACTCCATTTTTTTATTTTTACTCTCATTGGTTTTGTCCACCACCATTATGCGATCTATATTTAATTTTGGTTAATAGGGTGGTAAATATCTGTATCCTGATTATCTACAAATACAGATTCTCTAGAAAGGAATACATTTCAAAAAATCAATAAAATCAACGGAATTTCTGTTCATAAATTGAATCTCCTGCTTAAAAATTATATCCCCAGGGCATAACAGCTTGATAATAAGTTTGGTTTAGCAAGTGTGCCATACAGGTTTGCTCTCGGATTTGACATAAGAAACTTGCAAGGAGAGAATATCTGCTTGATCTTCAAATGCAAAAGTGTAAATTTTAAAGTTATTTGAAAGGAGAATATTTGAGTGGAGAATTTTATTGGATTGTGAATCTGATCTTTCTCCTTGTTTACAACCTTATTATATTCTTAAATTTTTGTCAAGCTGTGGAGCCCCCACAATATTAAATTCTCTCTGTCATATTCAGTGATTTAATGATTTGCCCTTGAATACTTCATTTCTATAACAGGTGAGTAATGTGTGAGCCTCAGGCAAAGGTCAAGCTTCCTTCTTCCCAAACTACTTTGCCATTTCCCGCTCTCCAAATACACTGAAACACACACTCTCTCTTTCACACACACATATACATATACACACAGAGAAATTTATAATTATATACACAGAAATTGATGGCTAATTTCCATTTGTCATTAAGAATTTTATATGATACCACAAAAGAAGCTCCAGTTGAATACTATATTGATAATAATACTTAACTGAAATCATTGATTATATGCTCTTATATTTTAATATACATAAAATTTACAATATTGTTCTAAGATTACCTGAGACAAACTACATTTTTAACCATTCTTTGGGTCTCACATTACAACATACACTTATCCCATCTACATAGGAAAAAAAATCATATCAGTTTATGACATAACTGTTTTCCTACTCCATTCTAACTAATTTGCACAGTTCCAAATCTTCATTTCCCAACACTAAATGTTTCTTTCTAGATTATATTTTTCATGTTGCACTGGTCCACCTACTCCCCATGTCATGTGTCCATCTGCTTCCCATGATCACTGAGTACTAATGTCAGAGGTTCCAATGTAGATTTATTTTATAACAGTTTTATTGTGATATAACTCACTTGCCAAACTATATACCTTTTTAAAAATGTACAATTCAAGGGGCCCTACGTGGCTAAGTTGGTAAAGCGTCAGGCTCTTGATTTCGGCTCAGGTCCTGAGATGGAGCCCTGAAGCTGGGCTCCTGGCTGGTCATGGAGCCTGCTTAAGACTCTCTCTCCCCCTCAGCCCCTTCCCCCTGCTCCCATACACTCTCTTCTGCTCTCAACCCTAAAAAAAAAAAAAAAAAAGTATACAATTCAGTGGGTTTTAGTGAGTTTGGGTGATCATCATTACTATCTAACTTTAGAACATTTTATCATTGTCCCTAAAAGCCCCAAACACATTAGTACTCATTTCCATGACAGTAGCCCCCAACCTTTCACAGCTTGCTTTTTGTGGTTATGGTTACCTGAGATCTACAGTGATTCTGAAGCAGATGACTCTTCTGCCATATGGTAAAAAGGTCAATAGTAGCCTAACACTGCATCACAATGCCTCATTCAACTCACTTCATCCCATGAGTAGGCACTTTATCATCTCACATCATCACAAGAATGGTGAATACAGTAAAATATGATTATTTTGAGAAAGATTACATTCACATGATTTTTAGTACAACACATTGCTATAATTGTTATATTTTATTATTATTGTTGTTAATCTCTTGCTGGGCTTCACTTGTTAACTAAACTTTATAATTGGTATGTATATACATGAAATAACTGTATATTTAGGACTCAGTCCTATCCATGGTTTCAGGCATCCACTGGGGTCTTGGAACGTATCCCCCAGGGATAAGGGTGCAGTACTATATACTCTCTTGCAAGCCAGCCTTGGCAACCACTAATCTACTCTCTCTATGATTTGTCTATCCTAGACATTTCACATAAAAGGACTCATGGGCAACTGTAAAATTGAAAGGAAGTAAACAAATACACTAAGTATTTAAAGGCAAGTTCAGGGGCACCTGGGTAGCTCAGTGAATTAAGCCTCTGCCTTCGGCTCAGGTTATGATCTCAGGGTCCTGGGTTCCAGCCCTGAATCGGACTCCCTGCTAGCAGAGAGCTTTCTCTTCTCTCTCTGCCTGCCTCTGCCTACTTGTGATCTCTCTCTCTCTCTGTGTCAAATAAATAAAACCTTTTAAAAATAAATAAATAAAAGCAAGTTCATACTATAGTAAAAAACAAAACGTTTAAAAAATTAACAAAAAATTTAGTGTTCCACTAATAGTAGACTTTACCAACATAAACAGTTGATTCCATTTATATTTTCTGTTCTGCAACCTGAAATCTTTAAAATAAGAAATAATTCCCGACACTAAAATCAATCAATGAGAAGAATAGATTCTGTATGAATAGGCAAGAACACAGATTTTACTAAACTTTAAAATCAATAATAATTAACTTATCAGTTATTGTGATAGACTTTAATGGAACAATTGTAGAACTAAATAATTTCATGGGATGACTAATGGGAGATAGATCTTTTGATATTCCTTATAACAAATTTTATACAATATTCAAATACTATCATGTGATTTTTCCTATGATAAGTAGGAAGCTGTTTAGGCTTAGCAAAATTTCATTGTGTCTTTTCTAATTTATTCACACATATTAAAAAAACAAGATAACTTTCTTTTTTTAAAAAATATTTTATTTATTTATTTGACACAGAGAGAGAGATCACAAGTAGGCAGAGAGGCAGGCAGAGAGAGTGGGGGAAGCAGTCTCCTTGCCGAGCAGAGAGCCCAATGCAGGACTCGATCCCAGGACCCTGAGATCATGACCTAAGCCACCCAGGTGCCCCACAAGATAACTTTCTAGGAATGTTTAAAAGGAAAAATAATTGAAATTTTAACCCAAGGATTAATTTATTTTTTAAAATGATTAGAACTAGTTATTTGGATCTGGCTACATAGAATCATTCTTTACAGTGTTCTGCATAATAATGCAATAAAAAATAAGAATCACATATGAGGGATGCCTGGGTGGCTCAGTTGATTAAGCATCTGCCTTCGACTCAGGTCATGATCTCAGGGTCCTAGGACTGAGTCCCATATTGGGCTCCTTTTTCAGCAGGGAGCCTGCTTCTCCCTCTGCCTGCAGTTCCTCCTGCTTGTGATCTCTCCCTCCCTCCCTCTGTCTCTCTCTGACATATAAATAAAATCTTTAAAAAACAAAGTCACATATGAAATAAATTATATTACCCAGTTATTTCTAAGTTATCCATCTAAGTTTGAATATTTTGTAAGAAGGAAAAATTTCAGAGAATTCTTAGTTTCACAAAAAAAGTTAACAGAAAAGTTATGCTTTTCTGATGATTTGAGTAATATGAATTGGTTATTTGCCTTTAAAGTAGCAGAAAGAATTAATTTTTGAGCACAGCGAAATTAAAGGGTTTTAGCTTGCCTGATCTGAACAAAGTAAGATAAATTTTTAATACAGTGAATTAATTAGGCACATAATGAGAAATAGAATATATAATATTTCTAATTCAGATAAATAACAAAATAACCCAGATCCTAAAAGAAATAAATATCATTCATCATAGACATACCTTAAATTGTGTTTATTGGAAAATATTAATGGCAACAGATATAACAGAATGTTAGATGAATTCTATTGCTGATTTAGTTTCATGAAATTACATTTCATTTTGACCCTCATCTGTAACTTTCTGTGGAGCTAATCTTAGGACATTACTCATTTTTGAAGGTGTTAATGTACCATAAAGGATTTGTATTATCGTTAGACGTACTATCTATGCCAGGTGTTACATGTTCTCTGCATCTGCCCTGAAGTTCATTTAATAGCTTATAAATCTTTATGACCATATGATGTGTTTCTGTGATCACTTGCATCCTTAAAAAGATTCTGAAACATTTAAAATTATTTTAAAACTTTTTTTACATAACACAATACCTATGGATTAATTTTAATAATTTTGTTTTCATAATATTTAGTTTCATTGAGCAACTTTCAGTGTATATGCATATACATAATGAAGAATATAGTATATTAACATGCAATATGATACAGTGACTCAGGATCTAATCCTTGGAAATAAAAACACTACATCTGCCAGACTCAGTGTCCTAATCTACAAACCTTTGTATTTGAGCTGGACGATTTATAAGCAATAGCATTCTGGTAGGAAATTTTTGGTTTTGTTATCATTACTAAATTGCAAACTATTAGGTTGCATAAAATGATGAATGATGTTTTATTTCATATATTAAATAGATTCTTTAGCCAATCACAGGTACACTGTACAAAAATAAATTTATTTTATTTATATTTATTTTACATTTTATATGTTATGACAAATATACTTAAATATACATCTTCTTGTACCAATTGAGTAGAGTTTGTGTTAACTAGTTAAGAAAATAGAGTCAAAAGAAATATTTATATAATCATTAACTACTTGAGAAGGAAGCTAAGGAAAATATTTAATTAAAACTTTTTCTAAATAAAATTATGTCAAAGATAGGCTAACATCTATATTTAAAGATACAAAACAGGTTGACAAAACCTATTTTTTTTGACAAATCCTACTTTAAAATAAAAGGCAGATACTGAATTTTAGTCTTTATAATTTATTAATTCATTAACAATTCTTTAAAATATGTTTCATAATCCATTGTAAAAGTTAAGCAGTTTTCTCATAATACAATAATTTTTGTAGTTGCCTGGCATGCTGATTGAAAAAACACATTTCTGGATACCACAGTATACCCACTGAATTTGAATTAGTAAGGACATTTGACATTTTTTTCCATACCTCCCCCCTCTTTCTTTTTTTCCTTTCCTCCCCCTCTGTCCCGGCCTTTCTCTCTTTTTTCTTTCCTTCTCTCCTTTTTCTTTCTTTCTACGAAATAACTCTGTGGTTCTTACCAACAGCAATACTTGGGGTTACTGCAGATTTAACGTTGGAGTGTTTAGAGTTTAGACAATAACAACTGGCTTTATGTTGTACATTTACTTAGTTATACATTTAATTAGTTAGAAACAGTTGTATACGTCATGAGGCCATGGCCCATAACACTTTAAAAAATTTTTGCCCTTTGTAGGGCCCAAAAGTTTTCTATCTTTATCCTATGTTGATGATTACAATAGACTTATTATAAGACTATAGCTTGACTTTTTTATAAGTATAGCAGACATTCAGAAACATGTTATTCACTGTCTGTACTTGCCTCAATATGGTAATATATTGTTGTAGCAGATATCTAGATAAAATTGATATGCAGTTTCTGTCCTTTCTTTGTTAGGTATTTGTTTTTTACAGTATCACAAGGAGAAAATCAGACATAATATCTCAGAAAACATTTAGGGAAAGGTAAAATTCGGTATAGATTTAAACTAGGATGAGTGAGTAGCATGAGTTTCTAGTACTTTATGTATGTTTACTCATTTAATTCCTGCAATAACTCTAGGAGATAGGTAGAAACTTATGTTTTAACGATTAGGGAACTGGGGCGCCTGGGTGGCTCAGTCGGTTAAGTGTCTGCCTTCAGCTCAGGTCATGATCCCGTAGTCCCGGGATTGAGCCCTATGTTGGGCTTCCTGCTTAGCAGGGGAGTCTTGCTTCTCCCTCTGCCCCTTACCCTGCTCCCTGCCCGTTCGGTCGCTCCCTCCCCTCCTTGGGATCATGAGTGATTTATTTAAAAATACACGTTTTAAAATTAAAAAAAAAAAATGAGGGAACTGAGGCACAGACATCTAGAAACTTATTAAAGGCTGTGCGCAGACAGTGAAGTTCCAGGGTCTGTGTGCATAATCAGTTCACTCTACAGGCTTTGAGTGTTTTAGCAATGACCACAAACACACGTAATATAGGTTAATAGATTTAATTTGCAATCTTGAATGTTCCCCAGTCTAAATTTATGCTCTTCCCTTTCTCCATTTAATTTTTAATTATTTCAAATCATTTGCTTTTTTTTATTAAGAAGTAAGTATATATTACTAACAACTCTAGAACTTTTATGATACTAGGAAAATAATTGGACTAAAATTACAGATGTAAAATAATTATTGTTAAATGTTCATTCTGAATGAGCAAAACATTTGGCAAGGTTTCGATTGTTTTGTGACTGTGGACCAGTTACAGTGATGAGAAAGGAGGTTTTAAGTTGCTTCATCTTCCTGCAGTCCTTGGTCTCCAAATAAGCTCTCTTAGGTCCCACTGCTTTTTAATTCCTTGGCATTACTCTGCTCTCTCATTTCTCGTCTGATATAATAAGACCCAGATTAACAACTATGCAGTTAACACTATCTCCTTATGAAAAATACAAAAATCTAATATATATCCTTAGTTACAGTAAGGTTTTTTTCTTCATACAGCGAGCACTTTTGACATGACAGGTTATATATGTATTGATGTCATTGGCTGGTAGATTTGTTATACTTTTTAGCAAGTACATACACTACATGGCAATTTATATGTAACTAGATAGAGAATCTCTTAAAGACATAACATGGATTTCTGAACATTATTACTGGTCTGGAGGTATTGTTCCCAAGAAGAGGCTTTTAAGTTTTCATATACTAAAAAAAAAAATTTACAATTTCCAAAAATATTAAATTTTATCAAATTTCATAATAGAATAAGTAGACTTAAGTCAGAAAGAAAAGAGTTATAGTTCTATTCATCACATTATGGCTTATTCTAAAATAAGAGAATGAAGAATATTGGTTGCTTATATTCAATCTATTCATAATATTTCTTATTTCATTTAACAATTTGTTTTCAAAGTGAGGCATTAGGGACACAGCAGTAAACAACACTCTCAAGAGACTAATCCCAGGTAGATCATTATTCGATCTGTGAAGACTAACAATAAATTGTTGGGGTTAATGTAGAGCATGAACTCGGACATAATACCTAGCTTGCTAAAATGTAACATGGAGGCTTCTGGGAGTGAAGGAAGGTTTCAGGGAAGGGCGTGGGCCTTTGGAATGCTGAGGCCTGCATAACCACTCTACGGTTGGAATGCCCCAGGGAGTTGCCTTCCCTGAGCTTTCTTAGCCCAAACAGCCATCCTGTGATCTAAGAGATGTGTGCATTGTCCTCTTAGGCATTGTTTAGCAGAACTCCTAGAGCACGCAGATTAGCATGTCAGTATCTTTCCAGTAAACGGATCCTCCCAGTTTCAGTAAGAGGACTGGTCACACATCACGTGATTGAGAGACAGTGATAAGGATTTGTGATTATCCTGAAGGTCCAATAAAAGCGGGAGCAAAGAGGAGCAAAGAAAGGGTCTTCCCCTCTGAGCGTTGACCCTCTTGCCTTCTCTTCTCTTTCACAGCAAAGTTTGGAGTCATCTTTCATCAATCAGTACAGGGACTGCTGGCCATTCCTGGCAATAAATAATAAGATAATTCAAATTTTAATAAAAGCTAGTGGAATTGATTAAGTGATAAAACCTCAAAGAAGTGATGTTGCTATTTTATATAAAGCAATCATGGAAGCCTCTTTGAGAAGGTGTGGTATGACCTGAGCCCTGATGGATGAGAATGGTTCAGCTATAGAAGCAAGAGTACTAATTTGAGATGGTGCATTGTAAAGAAAAGGGACCAGCTGATATGGCTGCAGCAAAGGAAGTAAAAGTAAGGGGTTGAATAAACTGGAGATTTAGTCAAGCCTGAGGTTGTAAAACTAGAGTTTATTTCAAACTCCAAGTGGTGACTTGGGCATATAAATAGGGAAATTATATGACTTCTCTGGGTACTATGGGAATATTAGGATTCTGTGGTGGTTGTCCCAGAAGAGACATTCATATATATATGTATGTATTTTCTTTTTCTTTTTTGGAATGAGAGTCTGGTTTGATTGTGGTTTTATTTACTGAGATGGGAAAGCTGGGAGCACGACAAGCCGGAGGGGGGTGATGAATGGTAAGGAAACAAGAGCTCTGTTTTGGTACATTTTATTTATTTGTTTGTTTGATTTGATTTGTTTTGGTACATTTGTTTTCTTTTTTTAAAAAGATTTTATTTATTTATTTGAGAAAGAGAGACAGAGATAAAAAGAGAGAGCATGAGCTCTGAGAAGCAGGCTCCCCGCTGAGCAGGGATTCCCGATGGATGCAGGACTTGATCCCAGGACCCTGGGATCATGACCTGAGCCAAAGGCAGACACCTAACTGACCAAACCACCCAGGAACACTTTGTTTTGGTAGATATAAATTTGAGAGGCCTATTACATATCTAAGTGGAAAGGTCAAATAAACATTGGATTATCTGTAGACTTAGGCATTTTTTTAAAAATTGGTCATAAATCTATTTTTAGTTAAAGCAATATAATTGTGTAAGCAATCTCTTGAAGGGAATGTAGAGAGAATAGGTTGGATCCTAAATCAGGCTGGAAGATGGAGAGAATCCCAATATGGGAATGGAAGGAGCAGCGAGTGAGGAAAGGGAAGCACCAGGAATCGGAACCTGTGTTGTCAGTGTATCAAGGATGATTTCATCCATGGGATCATGGATAATTCTAAGTCTCATGTAAACGACTCTTCTGCCCCTAGATTTGTAGTTTATCCTACATTCTAAATGTATTTTGGAAATACATTTCCCACAGATGCTTAATTGTCTTCTAATCTTAATGCGTTTCATATTCCAATAATAAAATGCTAAGGTTTTTTAAAGATATGGTTCTCAGTTCTGCTTTATTCTTAGTTTTCTTGCCTCATTCCTCTCTCTCAGTCTAATGTTGTCTGCATTGAAGATTTTAGGAAAAATAGGTGTAAAGTCTTTATCTATTAATCTATTTATCCCTGAGTCGTTTGATCATTTTGTTCAAAGCTTTTGTTAATCCCCTTTATACCTATTTGGGATCTAGGAGCAGTAGTTTTGTCTTGTTCTTTGAGGCTTCTGTCTGTCTTCTTTACTATTGCATCTGACGATTACTTTTTAAGCCCATCTCTTTCTTGTAATTTCTTGCTCAACATATTCAGTAGCAACTGGCACATATTTTTAAACTTCTGTTGTCCAACTTTTTCCCTTAAAGCTCTAGATTGAGGAAATAATCTTTTTTCTTTCTTAGAACATACGGCAGTGTTACTAAATATTTTTATCATAACCTGATACAGATAATCATCTTTTCAACATTCAAGAATAATTTTGTCGAAGATGTCTTCTCAGATATTAGGCCAATTGTTACTGTTTTTGAGAGCTGAACCCTTCTTTTGATACTAAGTTCTATATTGCTTTTACTCATATTTTACATGACAGAACACACCTGATGACTGTAACCCAAATTCACTAGAAGTCAGGAAATTTAGAGGAATGGGTGGGAATTCTCTGAACATTAATAGTATTTTCCACATGACATTATCAGGCTTTCTTTTTCAACTTCTTTCTTTTTCCTTCCTCAGTAACCAAAGAAAAGAAGAAAGAGCAGAACAGAAGAGAGAATCAAGTCTGCATAAGAATGAAAGACTAGATTCCCAAGGAAATGTTTTTAAGTTGGGGTTACTTACAGGAAGTTTTGCAGAAGTGACAGAATGTAAGCTCACACTTGAAAGATAAACATTTTCTCAGGATGGAAAGGCTGGATAGAGTAATGATTTCCCAAACTGGCTCATCAGAATCTTGAGTTTCTTTTTTATAAGTATAAGCACCAGTTTCCATCCTAGACCCATGAAATGAGACTTGCCAAATATAGTACCCTGCATTTTATGTTTGCTGCAAATATAGTATCTCCATTTTATGCAGCTCTCTATATGGTTATACTTCTTCTGGTTCACAAAATGTTCTTTTAATAATATAGGGAGCTCAAGTCAACTTTTAATATAAAAACTCACCAGTTTGATCACCACAATAGAATTCTAAATTTCATGAATCTATGTCATGATCTTCAATTGCTTTCTTTAATATTGTGACATTTTTAAGGTTTCAGATAATTTTTCAGTACCAGGAAAGGTTTACTAAGGCTCATTACAGAAATCTGACTCATACTTTGTGATTACCGAGATTAGTAATTCTAAGCTGGCACATAGATAATTTGGAGAAAATCAGTTTAAATAAATGTTTTCGTGATGTTTTAATTTGACTACATTAGCATCATATTACTGACATAACTTACATAAGTTTCTTCAAAATTGAAAGTATCTGTTTTGGAAGTTAGATCTCTGTTTCAGGCGGGGTATCAGCATGAAACAGATGGCACAGTCAAATTAGAATACTTCAGGGAGTTTTTAATAAAGAGAATATTTATAAAAGTGTGAGCAAAGTATGGGATATCAGAAAGGGTGGTATGATTCTAAGGAGCTTATTATGGCAAAGCTGTTACCACTTCTAGGACTAAAAGAAGAAAGGTAGAGAACAGTTGCCAAAACCTAGAAGAAAAGAACAGATAGCTTATGAAAGCAGTGACTTCCAGTCATGCAATGCAACCAAACTAGGGTAACACTGTAGAAAAAGAGCCAGAGGAATGAATGCCCTCACTTTACTGTCCTGCTTCTGGTTGACCACCTTTCAGGGATCTCATTGGCTGATGTAAAGCAGTGGCTATAAAACAAGAAATCCAGTGATGGAGTACGCATAGGCCAGCATTTTAGGGCAAGGAGTTAGGAGAAGGATGAGAAATAAAGCTGAAGGGGCAAATGGACGATAGCACAGTTTGAAATTAGATGAAAGGGAAATATTAAGTTGGCTATTAAAAAAAAGGAAAATAGAATAACTAGAAATATTGACCACTTATTTTATGAATGCTTTTATGACAACTCTTCTAGTTGATACAATTTGATGATTATCATTAACCAACAAATACAGCAAAGCTTTCTCTATAATGATCTGGTCAAAGTTGACTTAAAACTACAGTGTATTTGGATTACTATGCTGGAACCGCAGTTTCAATAAAATATCTAGGCTTTATCAAGCCTATTTGATATCTGGCTCAAATACAGTAGAATTTCTTAATTGATAAAAACGGGATGCTTTAGAGGAAAAGATTAAATGTCATTAATAAAATTACTGAATTTGTTAAAATAGATTTTTATGTTTAGTATTTCAAAAAAAAACTGAATTCCTAAAATTCTCATAAAAATTCCATGCAACAGAGTTGATTTCAATGTATATCAATAGATACGTGATTTTTCTGCAAATGTTCTTTTCCCATATATTATATCAAATAAAATCTGATGTTGGGCCCAACCTATGAATATCAGTGGTGAATTAGTCTGCTTATACTCCCATAACAAAGTACCACAGATTTCTTAAATGATGGAAATTTATTTTTTGTTTTACATTGCTGGAAACTCGAAGTCCAAGATATGGTGTCATTAGGGTTGGTTTCTGGTGAAGACTCTGGGCTTCCAAACTGCTGCCTTTTCACTGTGTCCTCACATGGTCTTTCCTTTGTGTGCAAATGCAGAGAGATTTCCCGTGTCTCTTCCTCTTCTTATAAGAACACCAGGCCTACTAGACTAGGGTCCCAACTTTATAATCTCATTTAATTTTAATTATCTCCTTAAAGGCCCTGTGTCCAAATACAGTCACATTGGGGGTTAGGGCATCAGCGTATCAATTTTAAGTGAATGCAATTCAGTCCATAATATATGGCATGTTGTTAAGATGAGTGTATTTGATTAGTTCAAAATCATGACTACTTCAGCCCATAAAGCCAATTAATAATGGTAATTAGTCTATTTTCATACACATGAATTTTGAAATATGTGATAAGGAGTAAGTTTTAAAGTTATATATCGGTCTTATCTTCCAATATATGTATTGATGTTATATATTTTACATGTCGATAAAATACATTTTTTATGAAAAAAGAGCTATAAATAAAAAGGGTTTTTTTAAGGATGCCTTTCAGTTTTAGGGACTTCAAAAATTACATATCTGAAATTCCAAAACAGAATCAAAGAGTGATTTTTACTCCTCTTTTGAAAGATAACTGTTTAAGTACTACTTACATTCTGTTATTGACAAATGATTACTTTTGAGCCAGTGAGAAGTTTTTTTTAATCCTTGTTATTTGACAAAATTATTTTAATTTCTTATTAAAGAAAGAATTCCTATTACAATTCCTATTCCTATTAAATTCCTATTCCTATTCCTATTAAAATTTCAGCCAATAATATGCCCACCTGTGTTGGATATTCATACAGAATATCAAGAATTAAAAAGCTAATTTTCTTTGGTTTTGCATTATGAGTCCAAACTGTTAAGCTGTTGTTTATCACTGATTTTTTCTAAAGGTGATGATATTCTATGAATCTACATTGCCCAACAGGAGTGACTTCAGTTGTTAAAATTACCACCGAAAGGGCGCCTGGGTGGCTCAGTGGGTTAAAGCCTCTGCTTTCTGCTCAGATCATGATCTCAGCGTCCTGGGATGGAGGCCGGCATCGGGCTCTCTGCTCAGCAGGGAGCCTGCTTCCTCCTCTCCCTGTCTCTCTGCCTGCCTCTCTGCCTACTTGTGATCTCTCTCTCCGTGCCAAATAAATAAATAAAATCTTTAAAAAAAAATTACCACTGAGATTCTAGAGGTATTCAGTAATGGAAAGGTATTTTTTCTATCCATATCAGTACATTTTATATCTTGGATATGGTGCCAAAAGAATAAGTGACAACAAAGAAAAATTATATAAGTTAGACTTCATCAACATAAAAAACTGTTGTGCTTTAAAGGACACCATTAAGTGAAAAGAAAATTCATAGAATGAGAGAAAATACTTGCAAATCGTATATCTGACAAGCAACTTGTATGCAGAAAGTATTTTAAAAAACTCTTATAACTAAAAAAAAAGACAAATAGTCTAATTAAAATTGTTTAAGTGATTTGAATAGATATTTCTTCAAAAATACATATAAAATACCATGAAAAGATGCTCTAATTCATTAGCCATCTGAGAAATGCAAACTAATATCACTTCACACTCTCTAGGATGACTGCGATAAAAAAAAACATATAATAACAAATGTTGGCCAAGAATTGGAGAAATTAGAACTCTCATATGTTGATGAAAATGTTAAATGTAGCAGTTCTTTGAAAAACAGCCTGGACGTTTATCAAAATGTTAAACATAAAGTTACTATATGAGTGATCAATTCAACTTCTGGGTATATACCCAATACAAAATATATGTCCAAGCAAAAACTTGTAATGAAATTTAATAGCATTATTCAGAGTGTAAAGAGCCTACATGTCCCTCAAATAATAATGCATAAGTAAAGGTGGTCTATCTATACATTGGAATATTACTGGGTAGTTAAAAAATGAAGTACTGATGCATAAAATACATGGATGAATCTTGAAAACATTATGCAAAGTGAAGGCTAGTCACAAAAGACTATAGATTGTATGATTCTATTTATATATAATGTCCAGAATAGGCATATCCAAAGTGACAGCAAATAGAGCAGTGGTTGCTAGGGACTAGGGTACGGGGAATGGAAAGTTACTGCTAACAAGTTTGGGATTCTTCTAGGGTGGTGTATATTTTCTAAAATCAGATAGTTGTGATGGCTGCGCAGCTCCTGTGAGTGTATTAGAAACTGAATTCTGCACTTTAAATGGGTGACTTCATGGCATGTGAATTTTATCTCAATAAAGCTGTTTTAAAATAATGACATTTTAAGTGTTTAAATATCTCACCTTTTTTGATGATGTTTTTTGGTGATGTCCTTATTAAACTACTGAAAATTAAATTCTGTTTTAGAGAGATGCCAGTAGTATAAACATTAGGAGAAGAACTTACTTGGGCCCCATTGGTGGCACAGTTGGTTAAACATCTGCCTTCAGCTCAGGTCATGACCCCAAACTCCTGGAATTGAGTCCCACATTGGACTCCCTGGTCAGTAGGGCATCTTCTTCTCCCTCTACCCCTCCCCTTGCTTGTGATCTCTCTCTCAAGCTCTCTCTCTCTCTCAAATAATAAATAAAACCTTTTTTAAAAAATTAAAAAAAAAGAAGAGCTTATTCAAGAGCATAATTCAAATCACTCTATCTTAAAAATTTTATAAAATCATATAACTTAAAAAGGCCAGTCTGTGGAGGTTGTTTAAACAGAGAAATGAGTTCTCTCTTGTTCAATTTTTTTTTTTTGATATATTAGGTTCTAAACATAATTATTTTGGATTTGTAGGAACTACACTAAGTATTTTAAGGTTCATGTTATTTCTTTAAAAAAATAATTGTAGGGGGTGCCTGGGTGGCTCAGTGGGTTAAAGCCTCTGCCTTTGGCTCAGGTCATGATCTCAGGGTCCTGGGATGGACCTCCGGATCGGGCTCCCTGCTCAGCGGGGAGCCTGCTTCCCCCTCTGTCTCTGCCTGCCTCTCTGCCTGCTTGTGATCTCTCTCTCTCTCTGTGTCAAATAAATAAATAAAATATTTTTAAAAAATAATTGTAGATCAGTGTATTCAGATGTGTGGTCTCTGGGTTCAATCCAAACACCATCACAACTTCATAACTTTACAAGATAATACCCAATTTATCTCTCAAATGCTTTTATAAAGTCATATTTCTAAAAACAGATAATGAGCATTCCCATTTTACTACACCACCACACCAGTGTTGAGCATTAACATGCTTGAGCAACTATTTCTCAGCTCCATTACCTGTAAAATGAGAGTTAACAGCTATAAAACATCTTCTCTCCAGTAATGTCTGGAACATGGGAAGCAGTATTCGTAGTAAGTCAACTAGTTGTTATGAGACTCTGTCTTAGTTTTAATAGTACTAGTATTTTTAGTAGTCCAATAGTATTTTTTTTTTAAGATTTCATTTATTTATTTGAGAGAGAGCATGAGCAGGGGGGAGGAGCAGAGGGAGAGGAAGAAGCAGACTCTCCGCTGAGCAGAGAGCCACACGCAGGGGCCTGATCCCAGGATGCTGAGATCATGACCTAAGCAGAAGGCAGATGCTTAATCGACCGAGCCACCCAGGCACCCCAGTAGTATTTTTAATATTATTGATATTAGTAGTAGAATTAGTAAATATGATTCTCTTGTATAATTCAACAAATTAAGATTGATTTCAATTTAACAACATAATAGATTTTGAATATAAATTCACCCAATAATCTCCAAATTAAAGAGTCAACTCACCAAAAGCACATATGTAAAACAACAGTACAGGGAAAAGATGACTTTTCAAAGCATACACTTTAGCAAGTTTGTGGAAACTTGTTATAATATGAGCTGGGTGATTTCTTCTACTATGCTACTCATCATTCCATAACCATTCCCAGGTTGGCAGACAAACAAACAAAAAATAGAAATCAACGTGTAACTTTCCAACAGATTAAAAATTTCAAACATCGACTATTAACATGCCAAATTTTAATAAGCTTAGTGGTACACAGGGATTAAAAGATTTATAAATGCTTTCAAATCAACCTTGTAGAAAATACAACATAACCTTCAAATAACCCTGGCTTAATGCGATGTGGAGCGAAATAAAATTTCTTCAGTTGTCTGTTGGATGGAAACTATAATGAGAACATATCATAAGTGGATTAGAAGAATTTCCTATTGAACACTTAATAGTCTATCATGAGCAATCTGCATATGCAACTATCAATCAAAATTGCTATTAATCAAGAATCAAAAAAATCAATAAATGGGGCATAACTTAGTTTACTTAGGTACTTGGAATTATTGACAACAAACCAAAATTTAATTGCTCACTTACAAAAACTGGGAATGCTTTATGAATTACAAAAATATTTTCCTAAGATCATTTAAGAAAAAAGCATAACTATAACTCAGTACAAATTGCTTCTTATCAAGGCCTTCCCTGAACAGTAAAATGTCATATTCTCACTTCCCAATCAGTATTCTTTATTCTCTTCCCCATTGACATTTTTTTTCACAGAATTTGTCGTATCTGATATGCTATATATTTTGTCTTTCTACTCCAACAGAATATGAACTCCTTGAGGGAAGAGATTTTATTCACTGATAAATCCATTGCACTTATCATATGCTTACATGTAATAAAGCTTTTTGGAAGGAAGAAAGGAAGGAAAGAAAGAAGGAAAAAAGGAAGGGAAATATAAACATATTTAGGATGTAATTTTCATGCTGATATACATATATATTTAATTCAGGCATAATGTATCCTTTGTTTCTTTACTAATTCCCATTCCTCTTCTTTTCTCCAATTAGAAATAAGAATTTAAAAAACATCTTCAATCTGCATATGTAAGTACATTTTAAGATATGTATGCAATCATGTATACATTTAAAAATTACACACCTGATAAATCCTCATAAGACTTACATTTTTTACTCCACCTTTTGTTTCAGACAAAAACTTGACTTTTGTGTTCTTTGCTTTTGATGCACGTAAAACTACTTTGTTTATTTTATTCCTAGATTTGAGTAATATTACATGAATACATCATATTGATTTATTCATTTCCCTGCTGATGACTATTTAGGTTAGTTCCAAGTTTGCTATTAGAAAAAAAATTTAATGCTGCTGTGTACTTCTTTGAACGTTTCCCCTAGTGTCCATAAACAAGAATTTCTTGTATATGCATATATATGCACTGATTCAAGAGTATGTATTTTTAACTTTACAAGTTTACAAGATAGTACCAATTAATGTCCCAAAGTTACATTTCCCAAAACAGATTATGATAGTTTCCATTTTACTATACTACCACCAACTTTGAGCATTAACATGCTTTAACTTGTTTTTTTCCAATCTGATAATTGTGGCATGTTTTAATTTCAGTTTCCTGATGACCAGTGTCGTCGTTGGATGCTTTACTCATTTGTATCTATTTCTGGGTGAGTTCCTGTTTATTAACTTTGTCCAATTTTATTGAAACAATTTTTTTCTTATTACATCAGAAGGCTCTCTTATACATTGTGGATACATAGTTCTTTTCTGTTTATGATCTTGAATATTATGCCTATTTAATGGGGTTTGTTAAATGTAGTAAAATTCACCAGTCTATTATTTCATGATTTCTGCTGCTTATCCTTTTTAAAGACCTTTTCTATACCAATTCAGATATATCTAAAAGATATTTGTATCAAGTATGTTAAAAATGTTAACATACTTAATATATCTTTAGATCACTGATTTGCAATTGTCCAACTTAGGATTTTCTAACTTTATGATGATTCAAAAGCGATACACATTCAATAGAAACCACTCTTCAAATTTTGATTTGCAGTGTTTTCCTGGATTAGTGATACCTTGTATAATACTCTCTCAAAATGCTGGGTAGCCAGCCATAATTGTCAGTCAGCCACACAATCACAAGGGTCAACAACTGATAATATTTACAACCATTTTTTACAGCCATTCTGCATTTTGCTTTCAGTACAGTATCCTATAAATTGCATGAAGTATTCAACATTTTATTTTAAAATAGGCTTTGTTATATGTTGGTCCACTGTAGGCCAGTGTAAGTGTTCCGAGAACATTTAAGTTATGATGTTTGATAGGTTATGTGTGTTATCTACATTATGATTTACAATATTTTCAACTTATGATGGATTTATCAAGACATAAACCTATTCTAAATACCTATAATTCCAAGTACCTATATGTAAACTAGATCTGTATTTGTTTGGGGACATATTCTGAGACAGTGTTTTAGTTTCATTTTATTCCTTATGGATAGTGTATTATCTGAAGTCACATATTGAATTGTTATGTATAATGCTAACTCTGGAAAATATCAGCTTGTTTGTGGAGCTATTTCTGTGCTTTCTGTTTTGTTCTACCATTGTGATACCATTTTTAAATCATGTGACCTGGGCACCTGGGTGGCTCAGTGGGTTAAAGCCTCTGCTTTCGGCTCAGGTCATGATCTCAGGGTCCTGGGATCGAGGCCCGCATCGGGCTCCCTGCTCAGTGGGGAGCCTGCTTCCCCCCTCTCTCTCTCTGCCTGCCTCTCTGCCTCCTTGTGATCTCTCTCCCTCTGTGAAATAAATAAATAAAATCTTTAAAAAATAAATAAATAAATAAATCATGTGACCTTAGTCATATTATTTATTTATTCATTTTTAATTTAAACAATATAGTTTTAAATTTTTTCCAGCTTTATTGAGCTATAACTTGCAATACATAATATAGTTAACTATATTTACCATGAGCTACAGATCCATAACCTATTCATTGAATAACTGGAAATTTATACTGTTTAATCAGTGTCTCCCCATTTCCTCCCTCTCCCAGGAGGCCCCTGGCAACCACCATTCTACTCTGTTTCTGTAAGTTTGGCTTTTTTAGATTCCACATACAAGTTAGATCATATATTTTATAATAGAGCTGTTGATGACCCCTTTGGTTGTCTTCTCTGGAAAAATGTATACTCAGTTCCTCTGCCCATTTTTTTATCAGATTTTTTTTTTTGTATTTGCATTCTCTGAGTTCCTTTTATATTCTGGATATTAACTCTTTATCAGACATAATGGTTTGCAAATATTTTCTCCCATTCTGTAGGTTATCTTTTCATTTTGTTTATTATTTCTTTTGCTGAGCAGAAGTTTCAGTTTGATGTAGTCCTGTTTATTTATTTATGCTTTTGTTGTTTATCCTTTTGGTGTCATATCCAAAAAAGTCTTTGCCATTACTAATGTCAAAGGGCTTTTTTCCTATGTTTTCCTCTATGGGTTTTGTGGTTTTAGGTCTTTTATTTAAAGTATTTAATCTATTTTGAGTTAGTTTTTGGGAGTGATGTTAAGATAGTAGGTCCAATTTCATTTCTCTGCACATAATTATCCAATTTCCCCAACATCATTTTATTGAAGAGACTTATCTTTTCCCCATTGAGTATTCTTGGCTCCCTTGTCAAATATTAGTTGACCATATATGTGAGAGTTTGAAAGTTTGAAAGATAAGAGCAAATCATATTACAATACTCTGAAGAATTACTAAGAATTTGTATAATATTATAGGAATGGCACTTGATTCACTTTATTTACTTTATGTTCTTATAAAATATTATTCTTCCTCTTTCCTAAGTCTGTTTATTTAAGAAAGAGTCATAGACGATGTAAATTTTTGTTGTGAATTACAGTTTTGTTTGTTTGTTTGTTTGTTTTTCATTTGAAAGTCCTTGCATGCCTCTTTCAGGAAGAGTAAGGGTTATTTTAAGTCCCATATACAAACATAGGACTCATTTTGTGGACAAACTGAGGCTACATTTTAAATGTAAACTATAATTTAACTGTGTAATCAGTAATCAAAGAGTATGGCACTAAGATGTTAATATATCCACAAAGATTTTGTGAAAGATTTCTAACCACTTTATTCTTTATCTTTAGCAGCATAAGGCTGTTGCTTTTACTCTAATATATGTAATTGTACCCTTCCCTGTCATGTATCCTTTTGGAATAGAAATAGGTATTTTTCTGTGATCAAAAGTTTTGCCCAAAACCTCTAGATATTTTTCTGATATGAATAGTGACAATTAAGCCTTAATTTTGCATTTATATTAGGCAAAAAAGATTTATTTTGACTAAGAATGAAGCCTATGTTTAGAATACGAGAAGTACATTTATACTTTGTGTTGATAACTTCAGAAAGAAAAAAATATAAACTTCGCTTTTATTTATTTTCTCTTTCCTTTTTCTCATTTAGACCATAGAGTGAATGAGTAAGATATCCTTTAAAATAATGTATAAATTAATTACATTATAAAATTTTTCTCTTCTTATAACATGCAAAATTAGACATAATACGTAACTCAGAACTTGTTTATTTTTATACCAGGAATGGCATTTTGCTGTTAACATTATACTAACTCTTAATAATGAATTTGATTTTCCCAAATTGATGAGGAAATTGCTGATTATATGAAGTTTCCATATTTAGTAAAAATGAATATTAATATTGTAAAATGATGAATTGCTAATATGGGACATTGAGCTTGCAATCAACTATAAAATATCCCTCCTATAAAAGACAAGAATTTATAGTGGTAATTTTAGAACTTAATTCCATTTCTAATGCCGCGTATAACAAAGGAGTAGGTAATTCTATAGCCCTTCGTAGGGGGAAATAATTATTTTTCTTTAAAAATGCTTATTTTGACTATTTTGGGGAAATAACATAATTGTGTGATCATTATCAGCATTTTATTTTAAAATATGTTCCAAAAAGAAAAGAAAATAAGAAAAAAATAAGCCTGCTTGGTGGTAGAAGAAAAATGTCTAGCAAAAAAATGCTAGTTAATTAATTAAAGTTATAAAAGTCATTCTTAATTCCTAACTACAAGTAGTCAGGAAGTGTTATGTTAAATTTAGCTCCATTTCAGTTAAGAGGTATTGTATTGGTTTTCTTTAACAGCAACACAGTATCACTGTTGGGATATAAATTCTTTTTAAATTTTTTTTTTAAGATTTTTATTTATTTATTTCACAGAGGGAGAGAGATCACAAGGAGGCAGAGAGGCAGGCAGAGAGAGAGAGGGGGAAGCAGGCTCCCCGCTGAGCAGGGAGCCCGATGTGGGCCTCGATCCCAGGACGCTGAGATCATGACCTGAGCTGAAAGCAGAGGCTTTAACCCACTGAGCCACCCAGGTGCCCTATAAATTCTTTTTAAATGGTTAGAAATAGAAGCTTAACAAAGAGTAATCCCTTTTAATTAACATTAAAGAAAAGTGATAAAATTATGCTAATGAACCAAATACCATATATACAACTAGGTATGATGTAAATTCAACCCAGTAAAGACTCTTTTAAACAGAGCTATCAGATCATATACATTTAAATATTTCTATGCCCTAAATTGTTAAAAAAAGAAAAAAACAAAAAAAGTACATCTATGACAAAGGATTAACATCTGGATATATGTCTGAAGCACCTTGTAACTGCTACCTCAGATCCTGCCTTGTCTCCCTGGTCTTGGCCAGGTGTTCCAGCTCAGACATTGCTGTAGCACCTTCAGCTGATTTCATGTGGCTAGGCCCTTGCCAATACCTAGTCAATATACTTTTTGCCTCCAAATCTAGGGCTTCACTGTTGACTTTAAGGAATGAAATGTCTTAGATGTTTGCATGAGCAACTTAAATTTTGGGATCAGTTAAAATCTAGGAGTGCAAATCTTTGACTAATGAGATTTAGGAGCCTGTTACATAAGTTCTTACCCTTTCCTCTCTTGTATAGCCCTTGTCGAGATGCACTCATTATTGCTACTTAAAGTAATGTCATGAGATCAAGTAGTCCATACATGTNATGTTTGCATGAGCAACTTAAATTTTGGGATCAGTTAAAATCTAGGAGTGCAAATCTTTGACTAATGAGATTTAGGAGCCTGTTACATAAGTTCTTACCCTTTCCTCTCTTGTATAGCCCTTGTCGAGATGCACTCATTATTGCTACTTAAAGTAATGTCATGAGATCAAGTAGTCCATACATGTTGTACGAAATGATAAACATCCTTGCAGTGTTTCTCCTTCTTGGCCTTCTTATTCCCTTGTCCTTCACTTCCAGTTTTCTGATTTACACTTCCTCAAAGAAATAACATCATATAAACTTTGTCTTGGGCTCTACTTTCTGGGAACTCAGACTAAAACAACATGTGAAAAAAACGTTATAAATAAAAAATACTAGGGGCCCTGGGTGGCTCAGTGGGTTAAGCCTCTGCCTTCTGCTCAGGTCATGATCTCAGGGTCCTGGGATCAAGCCCCAAGTCAAGTGGGCTCTCTGCTCAGCAGGGAGCCTGCTTTCCCCTCTCCCTTTGCCTGCCTCTCTGCCTGCTTGTGATCTCTTTCTCTCTCTGTCAAATAAATAAATTAAATCTTTAAAAAAAATACCACAGATCAATTCTATAATATAAGAAGGATATAACATGAGATATAATTCACAAACCAATAAATGTGGTCAGAAAATGAAAAAAGACCACCTTCATTACTTATGAAATTCAAAGTAAAATGTGATCTCCTCAAATTAAACTGTTTTTTTAGTTTGACAAAAATATCACATATTGCTAATTTTGAGGGAAGAGTCATAATTGTTGAATAAAATGCAAATCCAAACATTCTATCTTTAAAAATAATAACAGTAAGTGTTTAATGAGAGATTACTGTTAAACAGATATTTTTCTCAGTGCTTTGCATGGAATAATGTAATCTTTTACCCAACTCTGCTATGGGTATTAATGCTACCATTTCTCAGATGAAGAGTGGACAATGAGGGTCAAAGTTAGGATTCAAACTCAGCACTCTCACTCTAGAAGACCTGTTCTTTACTGTTCACTTTTCTGCCTGTTGTGGACTGCAGATACTATGGAAGCCTGCAGGTCTATGTACTTCTTGGTTCAGTTTCAGGGTATCTTCCTGGTGCTGACCCAAAACACATGGCTTGCAAATGGGGTGATTAATCTTTTTTATGCTATGGACCTCTTTGGCAGTCTGATAAAGTCATTGGATCCTTTCTGAGAATAATATTTTAAAGTTAAAATAAATAATACAGAGAATTATTAAAGAAGTAACTATTTAAATATAGTTTATAAAATGTTGCAAAAGTCAATTTGTGATGTAGCAATATATATGTTTCTTTAACAAGATTTTGTGGTAGTTCTAATAGCTAACTCCAAAATAAGACTATCTTATAATAACTCTAAATGATATTTCAAGCACTATAAGACTTCATGAGACCTGAATTAGAATCTCCACCAAATGTTTCATAAAACTCAGCTTTAGAGACAGTATTGGCCAGAGCGGACTGAAGTTGGGTATTCCTTCCCCCAGGTCAGTTAGGCTCAAATAATATCCCAGAAGGTTAGGCTCATGTTAGCTAGTCCCCCCTGAGGACAGGCCTTGTTGAGAAAAACAGAGTGTTCTGGCATATTTTAAGACACATCCTTTTTCCCCTCTCCCTCCTGGAAGCATTAGGGGAATTTTATTCAATATTTATTGTGAAAAGCTATATAAGCTCCTGGAGATAAAACTCACAAAAGTGTTGGGGGACCTCCCTATAACTTTGTCCCCCTGGAAATTTTCAGTCACAGAACTGTGCACACTGAGACTCTGGCAATCTGTCAATTGCAGTCGACATTTTTCTACCCCAGCGCTGGTTCCACAGCATTTTTTGCCCCTGAGTTTCTTCTCTGGTAAGCCCTGACCTCTGAATTCACCATCTCTCCACTCAGAGGCAGCAGTTTTCCCTGTGTCCTCCCTTATGGATTCAAGAAGAGTCGTTGAATTTTCAGTCTGTTCAATTTTCGAGTGATGGCAGGACAGTGGCAACACCCAAGCTCCTTACCGGTAGAAATGGAAACTAGAAGTCCTATTTTTTTGTTTTTGGGAAGAAGAACAGAAGGACCGGACTGAAGGAAAGAAGGAAGAAGGGCGGGAGGGAGGGAGGGAGGAAGGGAACAAAGACATTCTTAATAGGCAGGATAATCCGAGGATTTAGAGATTGTCTCCCAGAAACTAGGCAAAGGCCAAAACTTTCTTCAGAATGTACAGTATTGGACAGCCAAAACCTGCTGAGTTAATCCTTCACTGCACAATCACCAACTGTTTGTACCTTTGTGTCTTTGCTCAGACAAATGCTTTTCTGCTTGTCCTACCCTTCAAAAAAGATAAGGGTGCCACTCAGTGTAAATTTCTTTTAGCATGGACATTCTCTTAATCATCTTTGTATCCCTGGTGTATACATAGTGCCCAAAATATAGTAGTGGCTCAATAACTGTTAAAAAATATTTGAAAAGAAATAAATCAGTCCTTTCTTGTTTTGTTTTGTTTTTTTTTTAATTACTGTTATTCAGGAAGTGTATAGTGGAACACATCACTGCATAATGTAGAGATAACCTCCCACTATAGTCAACAATTCTGCATCTTACTAAATTAGTACATCTACACATTTTACATATTAGAAACAGGTGAAACATGGGAAAAAGTAATCTAATAATTAAGGATGAAAAGGAGAGCAGGTAATATGAAATATGATTAAGAACAAATGAGATTAAATTTTATTTTGGATAATTTTCAGGCATTGTTCCTGTAAGTTTCATAATAGTTCTAATAGATCAGAAGTCCATACCAATGGAATTTCAAGAAGCAGTCAGAAGGATAAAGTTCAGGATGCTTAGCTGTGGGCGCCTGGGTGGCTCAGTGGGTTAAAGCCTCTGCTTTCTGCTCAGGTCATGATCTCAGTGTCCTGGGATCCAGGCCCGCATCAGGCTCTCTGCTCAGCAGGGAGCCTGCTTCCTCCTCTCCCTGTCTCTCTGCCTGCCTCTCTGCCTACTTGTAATCTCTCTCTCTCTCTGTCAAATAAATAAATAAAATCTCAAAAAAAAAAAAAAGGATGCTTAGCTGTTACTTTCAAAGATATGTAGGGAGAGGGGTGGGAAAGATCCCTGTGGACACTTAGATCACAGCTTTCAGAAATAGTCTGGTCACAAATGTAAGGGACAGACACAGTTATAGGACAACAGATGTTTGACAAATAAAAAATAAGGTTGTATTTTATTTAAATGACAATTTAATTAAGAATTAAATGTTTATTTGGGGAAATAGGACTTTGAACTGGGTAGGTTTTTGCAAACAAGTACCTACGAACCTAGATATGAAAAATGAGGGACAGGTAAGAAGTTAACCACAAGTGATTTAAAACCACTTCCTGGTACTATGCTACAGGGTCAGAGTGAGAACAATCAAAGTAGATGTAATGAATAACTAATAATCTAGTTCTTTGTTATAACTCTTCTTTTATTTTTTTATTTTTTTATTTTTTTTATTTTTAAAGATTTTATTTATTTATTTGACACAGAGAGAGATCACAAGTAGGCAGAGAGGCAGGCAGAGAGAGAGAGGAGGAAGCAGGCTCCCTGCTGAGCAGAGAGCCCGATGTGGGCCTGGATCCCAGGACACTGAGATCATGACCTGAGCAGAAAGCAGAGGCTTTAACCCACTGAGCCACCCAGGCGCCCACTCTTCTTTTTTTTTTAAGCAGAAATCTAAATCTGGGGAAAGATGAAAGCATAAAGTGGTATTAAATGCTCCAAAATGCAAAATTAAAATGACACAGGATCATGGATTCAGGAAATCTGTTACAAATTATGATTTATCTTCATTTTTAAAAGGTTACTTAAATTCTCTCTCATTGGGAGTCAAGAAACACTCAAAAAATGCTCTTTATTTCTGCGTAGCATATGTAATGTTGACCAGTTTCTCTCTCTTGATTACATTCTAATTATTGTTTTCCTTTTTCTCTCTAGAATCTAGAAGGAATCTTGTTTCCTTTCTGACTTTGATTTTTCTTTCTACTCAATATTTATATGTACCAAATAAAAGAAGTATAGTACCATGAATTTGCCTGAAAATAAAGTTAGAGCTATGTCAGCCAAAATTAATGAAGTGAAAAATACTGTGACAACAAAAAAGGAGATTAGATAAGGGAAGACTGCGAGAGTAAACACTAGTATTTCGCTCTTTCTTTCATCACTTGAATCTGTTCTTATTCAGTGGAACAAATGCAGAAATAAGCTACAGTCAGCATTATTAGAAACATAGGCTTTATCAGGATGGAATACCATCCATCATAATGTTAATTTTTCATGAGAATTATTGCACAGTTTTTATGGAGTGGTCTTGTTTTAAGAGACATATAGGGAATGGATTTTGAATTCGGATAGCCTGGGTTGAATCCTGGAGCTGCCACTTAATAAACTCACTCAGTCACTCTGTTCTTTGGGGTCATCTCATCTGAAAAGTGGTGGGAGATTAAAAGCACCTCCTTATTATTTTGTGAAAATTAAATAGGTTAGTTCAGTCAGTGTTCACATTTGTGCCTAACATAAAAACAATTATTCAAATCAACACCAACCATTACCTTACACCACAAAAACGAGAAAAAAATGTAGATATACATAAAATCCAAAATGTATTTTGGTAAGAAAGTCATGTTGGAAGGTTAGTCTGAATCCTTTGGAAACTAAATTGCTAACTTAAAACAAGGATGTTAAACGTTTACATATCAAGAGCCATCATGACTCTTGCTATTGGCTGCAAGTAACAGGAACTCTAATTCAAACTTTAAAAATGTAAACAATAAGCAAAATAATGTAGTATTTGACATAGCATTAAGTAGGAAAACATCCCAGGTTTTTTTTTCTTTATTTCTTTCTGGTTATTTAATCAATGCATCCCTTTCCCCTAAGACAATTCCTTCATTGCCATAAGATGTCAGGCAAAGAAACTGAAACATGCTGGGTCCTGGATCCCACCCGGAGAAAGTCAAAACCCTTTCTTCTCAAGCATGGGATCGGAGTCTTTCCCTTCAAACTGGTCATTTCTTGTTCACCTGCTCCATGCACCAAATGGCTTAATGAACCACATTTACTCCTCGAGGTCAGGAGGAGGGGGTTGGGGAAGTTTCCCCAGATCTGTGCCGTTCTGTGGCATTGGAAGAGACTGAGATAAAATGAGTATTTGGTAGGAAAAAAGTAGGGAGGAGCAAATGCCAGAGAGACAAAAACAGCGTGCACTGCAATGGTAGACACTTTGATTGTATCTCACTGATTTTATTCTGATAAACTATCAGGTTAGCCTGGAAACTGTGCTCTGATAGATTAAGTTGTTGCTATATAAAGAAACATCTACAAAGAAATGTCTCTCCTACCTGTGTACTACTGACTGGATTTTTATCTTTTTAAGCAGAGTGACAGGCTGTTACACGTAACCTTGACACACTGTAGAGTTATGCATAAAGGACTGATAAAATATAATTTCCTCTAAATATATTTTGATTAAGAAAAGAGGCAAAAAAGAAGAAAAGATGAGGCTTGAAACATTTCCTAGGGTGGTGTATTATAGAAAGAGAAAAGGATGAATGTGTGGCATAGGAATTTCCCTCATTGCTAATTCTTTCCAGGACTGACATTCATATGAAATATATTTATTTGTGGAATTAAATACTCTTTAATCATCAGTCCTTTCTGATTCTTTTTTTAAAGGAATAAATCTATAGGGGAAAGAGTAAGAAAAAGTTAAGTGGACAAAGAATACAGAAATGTACATATAAACAGAGCCATGTGATTTAGGTATAATTAGATTTTTATGACTTAACTATTATGATTTTCTCTGTTTTGCATTTAAATTTGCAAAAATATGTGATCTCAATGCAAATATATTTTATTGGACAAAATGATGTTTAATTATATGATGCTGGTCATCTTGAGCATAGATTTAATATGTACCTAGGGTTTAATCAAAACATATTAAACTCATTAGAAATTGTCTCCCAATTTCTTGGCTTTATGCTTGAAATCATTTTTGTTCTTTGTTAAATTCAAAAATCTATAGCTATAAAGAGTTAAGAGAGGGAAAATCACAGCGGTGCCATATAGAAAGGATATTTAACAGTCTTTATTTTAAAGTTTAATTGAACACAAGGAGTAGAGATTTCAAAGTGCTAAATTACTTGACGTATTTATTTATAAAATAGCATATATTTTAAAATAATAAAGATAACAATAATGAATTCAAATAACATCCCGTACCTGGACACAGTTTTTAAATATGATTATATATTTAATTTCATTTTTCCAATAGTGTTCCTATTAGATTGAGAGTGAATTATGTTCAGTTTCCAGATTAATTCCTTCACCATATATTAGAGAAATAGATTGTATTTTGTGGGGGTGCTGCTATGAACTGTTGTCAGCTTACTAATCATGGGTCTTGTGTATCCTCTATTTCATCCTTCTTTGAGTTCATTGATTACTCCATCGACTTTTCTATTTCCAGCCTGTCTGTTCATTCAGACTAGTTTGCACCATTAGCAAAATATACAGTTTGTTTTATTCCTCCTCTCAATACCCACTTTGAAATTAGGCTTTGAAATATAGCAAATGCTTGGCATTAAAACTAATATTTTAAATTTTTCAATGAGGTAAATCCATTTTTTTTCTAAATTGAATGGAATATGAGCTGTTTTCAAAGTAAGTAATGAAAATATTTATTAGAAATACTAGAAAATAGCTTACTATTTATAGGAAATAAATACATGATAGCATTTAGATGGAAAAACATATTTATAAAAGTGAAAGATATGCTTTGAGGCTGTTTAGATAAGAATATTTTTACTGGTAGGATTTAATCTTTGTTGGTATTCACTATGATTTAAAAATTTAAGAAGTAAGACATTTTATAATTGAATATACCATTTATATTTCTAGATGATATAAGATAAAGAATCATATAATTTATGTTTTCTCCACCATTTTTTCTTAGACATAACCACTTTCATAACAATGAAAGTGACATAATTCAATAAGTAGTTTTTTTAGTTCTAAATTATCTAAATTTCCCCATAATATTGTTAATAGATTTTCATACACTGGACTGTATGTAGTCCCTATTATGGATGAAAAGATACGTATAAATTACAGTCACAGACTGTATCGTGGCATATCCGTACAATCTTATCAAAGAGTTAAAACTAACCAAGGCTGGTTTTCACTTGCAATATGTATTTCTACACAGAAGAAACTAATAAAGCAATGACATTAAAACAAATCTACCTCCTTTAAGTATGCTTAAAAACATGTTTTAAAGTGGCATAAACCTTTAGAAGTTAACAGTAATGACTGCCCAGTGACACAAAGAGGCAACGTTCTTTAATTCAGGTTCTTTAATTCAGGTTTTGTTAAGTTGAAAGCTAAATATGGGTGAGGATTCTTACTTGTTTTAATTTTTATTCAGTGTTAATTTTGTTCATTGTTCTAGTTTCCAAAACCAGTACTTAAAGATGGTCTCTTCAAATCAATATGTGTTGTGCTAAATAATTAAATAAATAAATTGTGGTTTATTCTCTGCTCTTCAACCAGAGTTGCTTTTGCAACCACATTTAAAGATTTTACAAACAGTTTGTAGGCATTTTCTTCCCAACTGTCCTTGATGCTAGTTAAGTCCATGGTGTGCATTGTCTCAAAGGTTGGACGAGCACCCTTAAAATAAAAAAGTCAATGGACTTTCGTTATAGATTATTTTTGAAATCCAGTGTGGAGAAAACAGTTTTAAAGGCAACGTTTAATATTGTATAATCCAACCATTTAATTTATGTACTTCTTGAAAATGTGTTCTATATCAAAAAGTCCACAAACTCCAGGGAGAAACAAAATATAAAGGTGAAGGGAGAGAAATCTGAGAGGCTTGACTGAATAAGGAGTTATGACAAAAGTAACTCAGTTCCAAATAGAATAACATGAGGTTTAGCTTTCTTTAATGGAGAATAGAAACTATCCTGCAATCAATGAAAACTAGGTCCTATCATTTGTACTTAAAGAAATGTAAAGATAGGTCTTTCTGATTCAAAGAAGTGTCAATTTCATGCACATTACATTTGTAATATGTTGTTAAAAAGGTCAGTAGGTGGTTCCATATTCCAGTCAAAACTTCCCTTCCTACATTTAATCAGTATCACCTGAAGGGCTTTTTAGTAAAACACAGATTGCTGAACACCCAGGGTGGAGACTGAGAATTTGCATTTTTAACAAATTTCCGGGTGATGCTGATGTTGCCAGTCTGAACCCTACTCTTGAGCAACCATCTCCTTATTGTATATAACCATACTGTATGGCTTTTGCTTTAGTTAAAACCTCCAGTGTTTTTGTCATGTCCATTATTTTCTATATCCTGTTAAATAATCAGACACAAGAGAAATAAACCAATATCACTTATTTTTGCAGTTGCACTGTTGGGTGGCATTTAAATTAAATCACAATGAATGGGATGTAGCCAGAAAGATCTGGCCTTCTTTTATGGAACTGTGCTTTCCTAAATTTTATCTGGTCATTGCTACTTATCCTTCTTAGCTGAAAGGGTTCATGCAAGATTAGTATTAATGAAAAGTACAACGGGGATGATTACGCCAAATACTAATGTATTTGTTACAGCAAATAACAATAACTTTGTTGAAATAGTACAGAACAAGGGCAGCTGGGTGGCTCAGTTGTTAAGCGGCTGCCTTCAGCTCGGGTCATGATCCCAGGATCCAGCCCCGCATGGCATAGGGCTTCTTGCTCAGCCACTTCTCCCTCTCCCACTCCCCCTGCTTGTGTTCCCTCTCTTGCTCATCTCTCTCTGTCAAATCAGTAAATTAAAAAATCTTAAAAAAAAAAGGAAATAGTACAGAACATAGTTGTGTCTGGGATAGAGAAGAGGGTATGTTTGGGTGTAGGATAAATTTATTCTTGTATAAGGTAACAAGGTATAATTCATGCCAAAAAAAAAGCATATGTCTGAAAACTATTTGATGGATTGATAGAGGTGACATTCTCTTTGAACTATGAATAAGCACTGGAAAAAAAGGCTTAATTATTCCCTTTACCTTCATATAATAGAAAAGTCAACCATTTTTCCAATAGGCTATATTATAATATACATTGTGATATACACTTGATTTATGTTCAGAGATGGGGGCAGAGGGTTCCTTGACGTACTGTTGAAGTAATTATAGGAACTTCTTGGACTCCTGGAGATTAAAAATCTTGTGTTGTTACATTCAAACTCCTACTCTGACAGTGTGGGCCCAAGTAGTGAATACAACAGCCTGAACTAAAAATCTTTTAAAATATATTTATTTAACAAGCACAAGATTTTCTAGGCATTGTTCTAAGCATGTATGACATATGCTAATCTTCATAACAAGCCAATGAGATGAGAGGACATTGCACAGACATTAAAGTATTTTGCCCCATATCATATAGCTAGTAAGAGGAGTAATTGAGATTAGAATCTGCATTTGGGGAGGGATTCTTATTGTTGTCAGTAAAACTGGGATTTTTCTCTTTCAGGAATCTATTACCATACCTACCATGAGCCTATTATCAGATGTCTGATCCCCTTAATTAAGTAATCATGATCGTTTTCTCCTCCTAGATACCTCTGCATAATTGTTTACTCTTAGTGGCCTCTCTCATTTTCCATTTCATTGAATTTTCTAATTTTCTTCCTAACTTACTCACTTTTCTTATGTCTGACTCATGGGTTCCCCTTTTCTTGCTATTTGATAAATGAATGCATTTTCAAAATTAAGACTCCAGCCTTCTATTTTTCCTAGTTTACTTTGGCAATCTCACCTATTTCCAGGTTAACAGATTCTATTTTCAAGAGATAACCACATTCCCATTCCAGTGTTCTTTTTTCAGTATGAACCTGTCATTTCACCATCGGGAGGTAGAATTTAATTTCCTTCTCCTTCAATCTAGACAAGCTTATAACTGTTTTGACCAACAGACTACGTGGGAAGAAAGCTATATATCTTCCAAGGCTAGGTCAAAAGACGCTATCAGCTTATACTTTGTTCTGGTGGAACATCACTCTAGCAAATCTAGGTGACATGTAAGAAGTCCAACTATCTTGAAACTACCACTGGGTTTAGTGTTTCCCAGTATAATATTTTCAACCTTTTAACCATCTCTGCTTATGCATGAAACAGGTGAACCATGTTACACCATTCAAATGAACCCAATGACCAATGGAATACCAGTGACTAACCTCAGATAATGAAATGAGAAGCAAAATCTTCCGTATTTGTTTTAAATAAATTGCTTTCATGTCAAACCCTGCCCATATTGCTGATCTACAGAATCTTTTAAAATAATTATTTAAGTTTAACCCATTATTTTTGAAGTAGTTTATTGTGCAACAATATTAACTTGAATACCCATGTATTCTAAAACCCCCATTTTATAGCTAAACTTTTTTTTTTAAGATTTTATTTATTTATTTGACACAGAGAGAGAGATCACAAGTAGGTAGAGAGGCAGGCAGAGAGAGAGGAGGAAGCAGGCTCCCTGCTGAGCAGGGAGCCCGATGCGGGCCTCGATCCCAGGACCCTGAGATCATGACCTGAGCCGAAAGCAGAGGCTTTAACCCTACAGCTAAACTTCTAATAATTTTCTATTCCCATCTCATCTTCCTCCTGTTATGTTGTTTTTACTTTCAGACCTTGTATTCTAAATAATTACATTAGGCAGTGGACACATTAGCATCAATAAGATGCAGTATTTCCCCTCATGTCTTACTGGGAAAGTAAATGTTTTATTTGGGAAAAAAGAGCAAATATAATGACAAATTGGATTAAGTCAGTTTTAAAATTAAACAAAGGTATTTGGGAGGAAATAAAAATCACAATTAATACTCAAAAGAGTCATGATAGGATTATAAGAACAAGCATCACTGCCCACATATTGAGTTGGAGAAAGTAAACCCAATTGCATTAGTGTTGGGATAGGCATTTTGAGAAAGGATATTCAAATAACAGAGCTAACATAAATAATATAAATGTATAGGTTTATAGTGGAAATTCCAAGTGGTTTGGTGTTAGAGTTATGAGTTATGTCACTCTAATTCCTAAAGATGTCATAATATAAGATGGCATAATATCAAAATGTCATAATATAAAAATAGGGAGAGACAGACGAGAGCATGGACATAATGGATTATCAGACTTCCTTTTATAAATAACTGCGTCTCAGCTAAGAGTACAAGAATCATTGAGTATAAGGTCTGTGCTTCTGAAACTATTGGTAATGAATAATCAGTGTTTTTCCCCCAGTTTTCCATGGACCAATATTTGTATAAAATACAACAGAGGTGAAGTTACTGGAACAGTGAAATTGAAGTGATACATAAACTGTAAGCCCTTAATTTTTATTATTAGAGTCAATGGACATAGGATCACCCTATCAAATTACTATAAAATTTCAAATTTTATATCTTCAATTTAAGTAATTATCTAGTGTAGACACATAATCTCTGGACTGGCATTAGTCCGTAGCTTGTACTTTTGAGTAACACTGCAATAGGGGATCCAACCAGGTGGCTGATGAGTGACTACACTCTTCACAATTGTCCAGTTGAAAAAGACTAATGTATTACCCTGTTTTATTATAAGTAGAAGTGTAAAGGGTAGAAATGATATCATAATTACTAGAGTTAAAATATTTATGTTTTGGATACTCTCAAACTAAAATCAAGGATGATCTTCAGCTTTGTGTCTTAGACAACAGAATAAAAGTTATTCCTCTAGCTGATCTTTCCGATGGGGAATATTCAAGGACTTTATGAGGGAAATTTTAAGTTTTGGAGTTAGGATATGGTAGGGGATAAGAGCAGAGGTTCTGGATTCCCTGCTGTTTAGTACCTGACTCACTGGTCATGTGATCTCAGGCATAAAATGTAGGCTCTTTGTACTCAGCATTCTATTCTATAAGATGGAAACAGTAACAATTACAAATACTTAATTTTCTACCTGACTGCTTGATAGCTTCACCTGAGTTATGTCAGATCAAAATCAAAATAATAAAATTATTCACACACCTCTACAAATTAGGTCTACCTCTGACAATTATTTTTGTTAATGGCCCCACAATAACCTAAGGAAAAGACTATTCTCAAAATTTATTTTTTAATACTTGATACATTTATAAATGACTAATTCTGTTGATTCTACTACTCAAATAAAATTACCCTTTCTATTTCTATTCCTCGAGTCATTGCTCTAACACATGTACTTTCACTTGTGTGTTGTAAGGTTTCCTAATATATAGGCAATATATTCTGTCTCTGTCTATGGACGAAAATAAGCCACAGACCCCACAGCTTTCATAGTGGAGGACCCATAGTGTTTATGCTGGACCCCTGCCCTGCTCCACAGAGGACATGGGCAGTTTTTGCCACTGACGTAACCAACAACCGTTGCTGCTATAGACACATGAAGAGGGAGAGTGTCTTTGCTGGGATCATGGCAGCCGGTCTCTCTCCCAACCATGCACACACCCCACACCTCAGAATCATGGCTGTATCACTTTGCTCTACAGCTGCTCAGGCACCTTAGCCAGTGTCCTGGACCCTGGAGCTGCTCTCTTTCTGTGAGCACCTGTCCTCCAGTTACCAGGACTGCGGCAGCCTCAGGTACCACACATCAGACACAGTGTCCCTATCACTGCTGGTGTGCCCGCAAGCCAGACCTGCTGCCATGGGGGACTCCTTCAGCCACAACATCCCTGTGGGAAAAAAGAGATCCATAGGTCCCCTCCAGCCTTTGACAGAGAAGATGCCAACAGACTTTGACATCACTACTGATACCAACAGCCATGGCCACTGAGAATCCCCACACTCCTCGCTACTGCTGACTGAAGCTAATGGAGCTATATGACGACTACACTCCTGGGCCTTCACTGCAGTTGGAATTCCCACCCCCACTCTGCTGACGCTCTCCACTCACCACCAGTGAAGATCTTTCCCCACCAAAACCAGTATGTAAAGTCCAGAAGAGGTAACTGCTCCATCAAATGTGGCGCCATCTACACAGGACTGTAGGAAACAGAAATGATGAGGAGACAGGACACCACCAAATGAACACCATAATTATTTCTCAGCAATCCCCATAGGTAAAGCCTATGTGGATTATAGGATATCTTCAAACAAATAATTTTTGCATTATGAGAATGCCAAAAGGAGAAAAACGAAGAGACAGAAAGCCTATTTAAAGAAATAATGGCTGAAAACTACCTAAAGCCGGAGATAGATATTGACATGCAGGGACATGAAGCTTATAGGTCTCCATGCAAATTCAGCCCCAAAATGAGTACACCAAAACACATTATAATAAAACTCAAAAACCAAAGACAAAAGATTTTGAAAGCAAAAAGAGAAAAGAAACTCATACAAGGAAGCCCATGAAGGCTGTCAGCAGATTTCTCAGTAGCAGCCTTGCAGGCCCAGAAAAAGTGGGCTGATATACTCAAAGCACTGAAAGGAAAAACCATCAAACAAAAACACTTTACCCACTAAAGCTGTCCTTCAGAAATACCGGACAGATTAAAAACTTCCCCAAACAAAAGCTGAGGGAGTTCATCACCCCTAGATCTGCCTTACAAGAAATGCTAAAGGGAGTCGTTTATGCTAAAGTAAAGGATTCTGATTAGTAACATGAAAACAGACTGAGTTTTATCTAACACCAAAGCCTATGTTGTTAAAAATAATGATATATTTTTAATATCATATTCTTTGGAACCTAGGACAGTTTATGGTACCCCGTTTATGATTCTGTCGTGAACATGGGACTATTAGGAAAAGCAAGATGATGTTAGTGTTCAAATAAATGTTTGTTTTGTCAAAATAATATACTTCCATTTGAATAGCTTTATTTAACTGGACTGACATTGTTTTCATGATTACCGCTTTATCAATTTTTATAGGTTATATATTTATATAACACCTAGTAACTAAAAAATAAGGTGCTTAACTCTATGTTATAGCTACTATTTTATCTTCAGTGATTTTATTTCAGAGTACATGCCTTCATAATAAGGGGTACTGAGTAGCACAAAGTATACTGCTGTATTATTTTTTAAATGTCAGCTATGTTATATTTGAGAAGTCACCTGTCTCTGTGGTGTTTCCTTTCAACCATGACCCTCCCTTTTTTTATGTGTTATACATTTATAGCATTAAGGTAATAGTTGAGTGAGACAGAGCCATTCAAACTGTATTTCATTATAATGGGCATCAGGTAAGAGTTACTAACCCTCAGAGGCTTTAAAACCATTTTCACAAAATTGTGTCAATCACTGTCAAAAGTAAATACATTGAAATAACAAGTGAGAAGCTTGCTATAATGTATTCAAGAAATTTCAATAGTGTTTCTTTTTGGTTTCAGAATATTATATTCCATAGTTTATCTTAAATTATTTGAAAAATCTTTTTTCCAAACAAATTGATATTGTCTAACCTGCATGCATAAAATTAAATTAGGACAAAACACAAAACAAAGTTATTTCTTTAATTACCAAACAGATTCACTATTTCATAATCAAAGTCAGATACTCCAGGGCACAAACTGCACAGTGTTAATTCACGCTTAGGTGCATTGATGGCTCAGAGCCTTCAGCCTCATGCTTAGCAACACACTAGGTGTGAAATATTACAACACAATTCACAACCTGTCATGTCTTATGGCTTAATTAGGAATGTTTATGATCTTGTTATTCATACTCTATCAGTAATAGACAACTAAAAAAAGAGACAAGGGACCATTATATGCAGAATAGTGTCATCATCATCGCATAAACTGAAAGCTCAAACTGTGGCTTAATTCAGTCTGGAATGGTAGCTAAAGAAATAATGAAAATAAGTATCATAGGGGAGTAGCACAGCCTCAAATACTGTGCCCAGGAAAAGAACTGTGAAGCAACATATGCATGTATTATTTGACCTCATTATTGGACACTCGAATATTTGGACATATTTATTTAGGTTAGAAAGACATGAAATCTAATCATCCAAGAAAACTATATATATATATATATGTATATATATATATAATTTGCACCAATGCAATACATATATATGTGTGTGTATATATATATACATATATAACCACTTTATCAATTTTTATAGGTTATATATTTATATATTAGCTAGTAACAAAAAATAAGGTGCTTAACTCTATGTTATAGCTATTATTTTATCTTATATATATATTTTTATCTTATATATAGAGAGACAGGAAATTGAATTAAGCCATCAACACAATAGAGTACTTTGACTCTTAATGTCTAAACTTAAAAAAGATATTCTTTTATTCTCTGATGATAAAACTTCCAGCATTTTCAATATAGCTTATGTGACTACTTAGTGATTCCACAACTGTTAGATTCTATGTCTTTATTTACATGTCTATGTGGTAGTAGATAAATATTTAATAATTTATATTGGTTAAGAAATATATTAGAGGAAAGTTCATTTTAAAACTGTTAGTGTAAAAAACACTTACATAATGATCTGAGAATTATAATAGATCAGAAAAGATCTTGGGCATGAGGGTTAGTAAAATAGGATTAAATATATATAAAGGAATCAGACCCAATCACATATAAATGTCCTAATTTTACCTATACTATCTACTGTGGATTTAACTTTTTTTTTTCACGTACTCAGGGCAAATTGAACTTTATATTTGTGTGTTTGTACTGGTCGAAATGTGAGTATCTACTACCGGCTGCAGTGCAGAGTAGTGTAAATGACTACTAAAAAAGTTTTTTGTGATTTTGTATGAACCTCCATTTCATCCATTAGCTCAAGAGTTCAATTCTTTTTTCCTGGCCAGGAAGGGTCAAATATTATTACTGTAGATGGACATGATTTTAAACCAGATTGCTCTGAAATCTTTTGTGAAAGTAGGAAAAGCACCATTTGCTTGGCACTTTCTACTCAATCAGCATTGAATTTCCTTAAAACATTTAGAAAATGATTGCACTGATTTTAACAACAACAAAGAAACTGCTAGCAAGAAACTGATTGTTTCATAAATATATTCAAGTAAACTGGTATTCACTGAAACATGTAGTTCTAAAACTGACTGACTTGATTTAGCTGTTAACCGTTACTCATCCACCCATTCATTCAACAAATATTTACTGAGCACCTTGTAAGAGGCAGCACCATAATACACTCCATGCATAGGGTGAATAAAACCGCCATTCTTATATTGAACAAAATTTTACTCCCTTAGGTTTTTACCCCCACTTCTTTCCAATATTAAAAATGAGGGTCTTCTAATTTTTTAATACTGAAACTTATTTCATATCGTCTGTGGAGTGATATAGGTACACATTGTATCTCAATGAATTTAATCTCTAATTGAATTTCATAAACCACATGGGTGAATTATTTTCACATATAAAAATTAGAATGGTGGACATATTTTCTCTAAACTTTATATTATCACTTTATATATTTCCTTTTGTTGGGTTAAACAATGTTAAGCAATTATCCAGGAAATTTGGGCAAGAAAAAAAAAATAACCATTCTTCCACATGTGAGAAATGGAAAATAGTTAAAACATTAAAACATCTTTGAATCAATGAAAATGTTCCTCTCTATTGATAAAGCATACTTGGTAATTTTTCAACCTTTTACATTATTGCAGTGGTAAATTGCATCATGTATTAAGTGATAAAACAAAGGATATATGCAGTATTGATAGAAACATACTGCACAAGAGGAAATTGCATATTTTGCCTTCAGTAATTCAATTATATTTAAACTTCAAGGAGAACTAATGACAAAGTACAGATGATTTTGGTTATCGTAAAGATAAAGATATATATAATTGTTTTAAGGTAAAGACAAAGATATTAATTACAACTAGTGTCAAAGGGGAGAAGAGAGCAGTATCCCCCAATTCTTCTTTGCATCATCAGCTTATCTGTAGGCATCAATAAGATCATCCAAAAATTGATCTCTCAAATTAATAATATACAAGACATGCCTCTTAACAACCTCTTGTCACATTAAACTCAATGAGTCAGTTATACATAATGTGATCTGATTATAGTCAGTTTCTTATTGATTTAAAAATGCATTTAAATGGATTTGAAATAAAATTAAAATGATTTCATGGTTGTATCATGTTTTGTTTTTGTTTCTTTTCCATAATCATGCTTTCTTCTTTCCATTTATAAATTCTTTCATATCATTATGAAGATAATATAAATTTTCAAGATTTAGTGTTTGTGGGGAAAAATATAATAGAGAATTTAAATCATTATCTTATGAATTTATTTAAGACTGGCAATCAGTCCTGAAGTAATTTATATTACTTCAAAATTCTCCCTAATATGGGTTTATTTTAATACTTTTTTAAAAAAAGTCTAATCTCAATCCTTAATTTTACTTTTTTTATTTATAAGTTCAACTGTAGAGTATTCTTATAAGTGCCTTTTGAAACTGCTAGTTTGTATAAGGAAAATTCATGCAATCATCCCTCCAACACATACCTTTAAATATTAATTTGTTAGTCTTATATGAAAGGAAAAGTAATTCACATTTCAATATAAAAAGATTCATGATTATTTTATGAGAAATATTCTATATTACAAAGTTTATTTCAATAAACATTATTACTGTACCACAATTTTTTTATCCTCATTTTTAGAGGCCAATTGAACAACAGACATTGGCATTTTTAGCACAGTATGAAGAGAATTAATTATGCATCTCTAATTAAGGCCAATTAGAGTTGTACTTCCACTCTCTTGCACACCATGCAAAAACTCTACCCAAAGTGTCTAATAAACATAGAAAGTTCATTAACATTAAGTTTGGCTTCCATGTCTATTATCATCTCCTGTGGTGTTGTGTAGATTACTAAAATGTAGTGGAATATCTATTAGAGATGTATATAGAGATGTATCTATTAGGGACTTTCACATATGAAACTATTCATGAACACCTTAAAGTTAGTAATATTTCTAGGATTTTGCAAATTTCAGGAAATTTTGGATTGAATAATTTGAGAAAGAATTTTAAAAATCCATTACCCATTAAAGGTTTAATTTAGGAAGAAATTACTATGCTGTCCTCAAATGAGTCTTAAATCTCTCTGTAGTTCTTTGAAGTGTTATAAATTGTGTTTCTTTTGCAAATATTAAATATACAGAGATAGAAAATCTTATTACTTCACATTTTCAATGGTTTCTTATATAACATGTATAGAAAAATCTGTTTTATATTGAAGGGCCCTGTGAACCTGTGAAAATTTGATTCAAAATAAGAGCTATGAGAATTAGGAAGCCAATAAGTATGAGCCTTAGTGTTAATTTTTTATGTGGTCTAAAAAATAGTCCATGAATCCATAAATACCTTTCTGAAGCTATCCATATGCAGCTTTTTTTTTTTAAGATTTTATTTATTTATTTGACACAGAGAGAAATTAGCTCACAAGTAGGCAGAGAGGCAGGCAGAGAGAGAGGAGGAAGCAGGCTCCCCGCTGAGCAGAGAGCCTGATGCGGGCCTCAATCCCAGGACCCTGAGATCATGACCTGAGCTGAAGGCAGAGGCTTTAACCCACTGAGCCACCCAGGCGCCCTCCATATGCAGCTTTTATAAAATATTCTTTATATTTTGAGTCAATCAAGGTACTAATCTGAACATGACATTTTAAACCAAAATTGAAAATTTTATTGAAAACTTGCTTGTTTCTTTTTTTTAATTGTGGTATGTTAGTCACCATACAGTAGTACATCATTAGTTTCTGATGTAGTGTTCCATGATTCATTGTTTGGACATGACACCAAGGGCTCCAGGCAATCTGTGCCCTCCTAATACCGATCCCCAAATTGCTTGTTTCATGCAGAAATAGCTTTTGGGTTGATATATAGATACTACATTCAAGTACAGACAAAATTTTAACTAAATTTTTAATCAAAATTACAAACACCAAATAAATGTCAGCAGATCTGGGAAATACTGCTGAATTCAACTTTGGGATATTACAGATCTGTAATAAGTTAGGAAACACACATACCTAGGCAGTTGAATTGCACCAATGCAATCAATGGAGAATGACAAGTCTTCAACAAATGTATTAGAATGACTGGATATCTTTTAAGAAAAATGGTGTATATAAGGAAAAACAATGTACTTTAACTCATACATCAAACCATAAAAAATTAGTTTGGAATGGATTGAACACTTACCCTTAGTGCCCATATCAAAAAAAATTTTTAAATGATAATTAGAACTTCATAAAAAATAAAACCCATTTATCAGAATTTACCATTAAGAACATAAAAATGAATCAGTCTGCACAAGCTCAGGGAACTGGGGAGTAATGAAGGGCAGGCTCAAGGGAAGGTCCCCCCCACGTCTTTTGGGGAGCCTCGAATGGCAACTGATACATAATAAGACACAATCTATTCTGCTGATTCACAATTAAAAAAGAAAAGAACATAAAAATGAAAGCTATAGGTTGGAAGTATTTAATACATGTATACATACGTATAATATACATATATGGAAGTATTTAACACATCTGTGTGCATATATATATATAAAACATATATGTATATGTGTAGATGTGTGTGGATCTGAAAACTGATATATAAAAGATCTCTACAAATCAATAATAAGATAAATAGCACAGGTTTTTTTTTAACATGCAAAATTCAGTCATATACTTTGTAAAAGAGTATATATCAATAACTAGTGGCACATGAAAAGTTATTCAACATTGTTTCTCATCAGGGAAATGTAAAATAAAACCACAGTGAGGTACCAATTCACACCCACTAGGATGGCTATAATTAAAAAACTAAAATGTTGGAGACAATGAAGAGTACTAGAACTCTCACACTTTGCTGGTAGGAGTATAAAATGGTAGAGCCACTTTATACTCCTGGCAATCTAGTTGACAATTTCTTTCAAATCTAAATGCATGCCATGTACCTATTTTATAATACTCCGTGTGGTCTATTCATTACACTTTTAGATATTTACCCAACATATGTTCATAAGGAGACTTATACATGAATATTTGATGCAGTTTTATTTATAAGAACTAAAAACTGGAAAAAATACAGGTGTCTATCAACAGAAGAATGGCTAACAAATTGTACAAATAAATTCAATGAAATTCTACTTAGCAATTAATAGCAAAATATAATTTACACAGCAATATGGATGACTTTTGGGAACATTATTTTGAGAAGAAGCAATAGACTACAAAGAACCCACACAAAATGTTTTAATACAAATGAACTTCAAGAACAGGCAAAACTAGGGACTCCTGAGTGCCTCAGTCTGTTAAGCATCTCACTCTTGACTTTAGCTGAGGTCATGACCTCAGTATTCTGAGATCAAATCCCACGTGAGGCTCCACGCTCGAGTCAGCTCGAGATCCCCTCCTGCTTGTGCTCACGCTCTCTTTCTCTCTCAAATAAGTGAATCTTAAAAAAAAAAAAAGAACAGGCAAAACTAATTTATGGGGGAAGAAGNCTCAGTCTGTTAAGCATCTCACTCTTGACTTTAGCTGAGGTCATGACCTCAGTATCCTGAGATCAAATCCCACGTGAGGCTCCACGCTCGAGTCAGCTCGAGATCCCCTCCTGCTTGTGCTCACGCTCTCTTTCTCTCTCAAATAAGTGAATCTTAAAAAAAAAAAAAAGAACAGGCAAAACTAATTTATGGGGGAAGAAGAACAATTATTGATAATGTTCACAGTAGGGGCTGGTTGAAAAAGATTCAAGAGAAATTGCCAAAGAGTGACAGAATTTGTCTTTATTTTGTGGGGGATATGGTAGGTATATGTTAGTGAAAGCTCACAAATTAGTACATTTCAGAACATAGAAAGGTATATAAGATAGATGTCATTTTATATTATTTGCTTGTGTAGTTTTGTATGTAGTAATAACTATAAAAATTTTGAGATTTCAGCCTATTTGTAACTGGGCAAGTTTGCCTACCACTGTTTTATGGATGGTGGCAGAAGAATCGAGATTTCTAGGTTTGGGTCAAATTCCCATATTACTTATGGTACAAGAGGCAGGATGACCTGTATGTTTGCATCAGCTCCCTTTGCTCCAAGGGATGTGGAGGGGCTCAGGTAGAGGCTGCAAGTACACCATGGGTTTGTATCAGAGTTAAGGAGACATAAGCCTAGGAAACCCTCAAGTTTCTAAGCAGATTGCTAGCAAACGTGCCCCAATATTACCCTGCAAAGAGGCAATGTATTATTTTGTTAAGGAAATGTATCTATTCATTACCCTGAGGAGAGACAGGATATTTATCTTCCAAGGCTGTTCTCTTTACAAACATCCTTGAAATGATATCTGGAAAATGGTGATTTTAGTTATGAAGAAAATTCATGGACAATCATCTCCCAACATATGGATATTTTTGTTTAAAGATTATTTGGGGAGATACTAAATCTGTTAAAAGGTTTTGTTTTGTTTTATTTTAACATGTGTGTGTAAATATGTAATATTATGTCAATTTATCTATCCATATACATTTCTGCAAGAAATAATGTAAATGAACACCAGTACTGTTTTTAGGAATTAAAAAAGAATAAGCTTTTTAAAAAGACTATTTATTTATTTATTTGAGAGAGAGAGAGCATGAGCGGGGGTGGGGAGGGGCAGAGGGAGAGAGAAAAGCAGACTCTCTGCTGAGCTGGGATCCCGAGGGCAGGGGGTGTCTCCACAGAGGGCCCCATCCCAGGACCCTGAGATCATGACCTGAGCTGAAGTCAGATGCTTAGCCCAACTGAACCACCCTGGCGCCCCAAAAGAATAAGCTTTCTTTTTGATTTCATAGACATTTAAAAATGTTAAGGTCAACGATGATAAATTTTATTCTGAAGAAATCAACTTTGTTAAATATTGGATTTTTTTATCATGGTTTTTATGGTTTAATGTTTTTTCTTTACCCTTCTGCATTCTCAGAAATCAAAGAGGATGTAGTTTTGGGGTTTTTTTCTTTTCTCATTCTAAGAATGATGGATGTATTTTGAACTTCCTGGTACTCTCCTATTTACTGAGGGAATGCTAATGCACTGTCTGTAGAGGTAAAACATATATGATAGAGTAAATTCTTGTTGAAAAAGAAAAGTTTCAGTCAGGAAGACATTTATCTCTCTTTTGAGAAATAAAATTAAAACATCTTGATTATAGCAATGGGTATGAAAGTTCATCACTAAAATAACACTTGATTTTGGGGGGCCTTATCTTTTATTATTCTCATAACAGCAACCTGCAGAACAAAAGAGGAAGTTTATAAGGAAAAAGGAAAAAAATAAAAAGGTATTTCCATTCTTGGTGAGAATTTATGAAACTATTTCTCTATAGAAATATCAAACTAACTGAAAAATTCGACATCCTAAGCGTCACTGAAATTGATGTACATTTTTATAATTTTTACATTCTTTTGTCAATCATGATGTTTAAAAATTGCCTTCCTACAAAGCACACTTAAATATTTCATACCTTGTTTTTTAAGAGTGCATCATTGTAAATAATTGAGAAAAATTTACAGAGAAACAAGAACAAAGGCACCTTTTTTGGCATGAGAAATAGTTATAAAATAGGTGCTATTTATATGTAAATTAAGTGACTCCTCATCAACTCACTAGCACCAAAATGAAAATTAAAGCTATTTTATAAAAAAAGAAAAACCGCAAACAGCAAATAATGTCATACATGCTGTGATGTACACACATATACGGCATGGAACATATTTCAGACTTTGGATAGATAAATATAAAAAGAACTATCTTTTCAGGTAACACATATAAAGCTTCATCAAAATATTTTGAAATTTTAGATATCTAAAGAAGGGTTTTCTGATTAAGAACAAATTTTCCTTGGTGCATTTTTGTCCAAAAAGAAGTAAAGCAGCATTTAGTGTATATAATGAACTCAAATCTTGCCCCCAACACTACATTCAGATTCTATTCTGAGGCAGCTTTTCAGCATTCACGTAACTGGATATGGGTTTCCTTTCTAACCTTAGCTTCTGGGTCCTGCAGTGTGAACTCTGTTCTGGTTGGGGATCCTCACCATCAGCACTTACATTTTTCTTCAGAAAATGTGGAAGAGGGCGCCTGGGTGGCTCAGTGGGTTAAAGCCGCTGCCTTCGGCTCAGGTCATGATCCCAGGGTCCTGGGATCGAGGCCCACATCGGGCTCTCTGCTCAGCAGGGAGCCTGCTTCCTCCTCTCTCCTCTCTCTCTCTGCCTGCCTCTCTGCCTACTTGTAATCTCTCTCTCTGTGTCAAATGAATAAATAAAATCTTTAAAAAAAAAAAAAAAAAAAGAAAATGTGGAAGATCGAAAATTTGAACAGGAGACCTCCTTGCATTTTTCACCTGCCCGTAGCCCCTCCAGACATTTATGATGTGACAAGGTGCATTCCATGGAGCAAAAGGTTTTTGGGGTCTTATTGTCAAAAGAAAAGATAGCAAACATTCAAAAAAACTATCTACTTAGAGGTTCAGGGAAGGATACCTTGTTATGGATGACTTTTCACTGAGAATAAAGGCAATGCTTCTGGCACTCCTGAGACTCAGGGAGGATACAGCCTCTGGGGTGACAGTGACAATGACTTCTGTAAAGGACACAGTAGTCTCACCCTGGAATATGCCTCAGGCGTTCGCTGTCTCCAGAGCTATGAAAAGGAGCTGTTGGGCAGAGGGCTCTATGGAGAGAATGCCACTTCACATTTAAAAACTTTTCAATTTCACACCACTGCCCTGAGGAAAAATCCAAACTAGAGCTGACCTCTAGGTATCAGCCATCCTTAGCTCACATTTCTTTGCTTTCCCTCCCTGCTTATGCTCCATGTCTGCTGAATACCTTGTAATTCTTGAAAGAATTATGCTTTCTGAATCTCAGGGTTTCAGTCTATGTATTCATGTCATTATACACTGTGTAATAATTCCTTGTCTGTTTCTTTCCACAGCTTGTAAGCTCTTTCAGAAAAAGAGACTGTTTCTTTTCTGCATTCATATCTTTAGTCATTGGCAAACAGTAGCAGGCAAGAATATTAAATGATTTAATGAATTAATTCTCAAGTGAATAAAAGTTAGAATTTTAAATTAGGAACTTTGTTCCGAGAATCGTACTCTCTACCTAAAGATTTTAACAACTGGGCAGATAATAAGAACGCTGAGGGATCCATTATGATAAAGGGGACCTGGACTATTACATGTGTTTGGTATTGAGCTATTACTGAGAACTAATTTTCTTTTCAGCTAATAGAAAGCAGAAGTAAATATCAGTTTTACAAACTGATCAAAGGTAAATGAAATAATAGTAATAATTGCATTGTTTGAATAAAAAAACCGTAATTCAAATTATTTGAATAAATACTGAGGTTGCCTTCATCCCCTAATACCACTCTAGCAAGTGGGATATTACACTAAATGTTTGTCTACAGATAAAAATATTTAATATCAAAAAGGCAAAAGAAAAAAAAAAGCCATACAGATTGTCAGTATAAAGCAAGCAGATGACCTCCCATCCCTACCACCTCCATTATTAGGCATTTTGAGAAGTACCAATAGTCAAGTGTTTACTCTTATGTTGTAACTGGGTCAGGTGACAGAGTTCTTCATTAAGCACTTGGCTGCTGAGTTTGTCAAGTTTTATATTTCATTCATGCAAAGATGGTAATTCCTATATAATCTTTTTTGCCAAACACATTTTTTGAACATTATCCATTTCTCCAGGGTAATTATTTCTAGCATCACTGCCATCAAATTAAAAACAAACATAACAAAACAAGCAAAAAACCTCCCAGTGCAAATGTAGATAATGGTTGGTCATAGCCATTTATGTAGTGTATACTTATTAATAGAGACCTTCAAATGATAATTATCCACTTCCAAAGTTGTAAACAATTAACCTAGATATGCATATGTGTATATTTTAGAGTAAATTTCAGATTTTTCTTTGTGTAAATACCCAGTGGTAGAATTACTAGAATATATGGTAATTGTATTTTTAATTTTTTTGAGGACTGTTTTCCACAGCGGATACACCAGTTTGCATTCCCACCAATAGGATATAGGGTTCTTTTTTTCTCCACGTCTTCACCAACACTTGTTATTTCTTCTGTTGTTTTTTTTTTTTTTAATTATTTTAGCCATTCTGACAAGTGTGAGATATTATCTCATTGTTACTTTGAATTTCAGTTCCGTGATGATGAATGATGTTGAGCATCTTTTAATGTGTCTATTGCCCATTTGTATGACTTCTTTGAAAAAATGTCTATTCAAGCGCTCTGTCCATTTTTTAATTGGATTATATGTTTTTTTGGCTATTAAGTTGTATAAGTTTTTTATATATTTTTTCTATTAACCCTTTATTTGATATATCATTTACAAATATCTTCTCCCATTTAGTAGGTTGCCTTTTCATTTTATTGATGGTTTCATTCACCAAGAAAAGATTTTTTAAAATTTAACTTAATTTAACTATTTTAAATTTAAATTCAGTTAATTAATATATAATGTGTGATTTGTTTCAGTGGTACGGGTCTGTGATTCCTCAGTCTTATATAATACCCAGTGGTCATTACAACACATACCTTCCCCGGTATCCATAATCCAGGTACCCCATCTTCCCAGCAACCTCCCCTCCAGCAACCCTCAGTTTTTTTCCTAAGATTAAGAGTCTCTTATGGTTTGTGTCCCTCTCTGGTTTTGTCTTGTTTCACTTTTTCCTCTCTTCCCCTATGATTCTGTTTTGTTTCTTAAATTCCACATATCAGTGAGATCATGATAATTATCTTTTTCTAATTGACTTATTTTGCTTAGCATAATACACTCTAGTTCCATCCATGCCTTTGAAAACCCAGTAGTTTAATTTTGCTTCTGTTTCCTTTGTCTGAGGAGTCATGTCTGGAAAAATGTTTTTACGGCTAATGTCAAAGGAATTAGGGCCTGTGTTATCTCCTAGGAATTTTATGGTTTCAGGTCTCAAATATAGATAGGTCTTTAGTTCATTTTGAGTTTATTTTTGTGTATGGTATAAAAGTGGTCCAGTTTCATTCCTTTTCAAGTACCTATCCAGTTTGCCTAAGATCATTTGTTGAAGAGGCTTTTTCCCATTGTATATTCTTGACTCGTCTGTCATAGATTAATTGACCATAAAAGTTGGGTTTTTTTTCTGAACTCTCCATTATGTTCTCTTGAGCTGTGTATCTATTTTTGTTTTAGTACCATACTATTTTGATTACTACGTCTTTTAGTATATCTTAAAATCTGGGATTATAATACCTTCATTTTTCTTTCTCTTTATCAAGGTTGTTTTGGCTATTTGGGGCCTTTGTGGTTCTATGCAAATTTTAACATTACTTTTTCTAGTTCTGTGAAAAATGCTGTTGGTATTTTTATAGGGATTGCATTAAATCTGTAGATTGCTTTAGATATTATTGACATCCATGAGCTTGTAATATCTTTCCATTTGATTGTATAATCTTCAGTTTCTTTCATCAATGTTTTATAGGTTTTGAAGTGCAGTTCCTTCACCTCTTTGGTTAGGTTTACTCCCAGGTATTTTATTCTTTTTGGTGCAGTGATAAATAGGATTGTTTTACTAATTTCTCTTTCTGTTGCTTCATTGTTAACGGATAGAAATGCAACAGGTTTCTGTACATTGATTTTGTATCCTGCGACCTTACTGAATTCATTTATCAGTTCTAGTAGATTGTGGTGTAGTCTTTAGGATTTTCTATATATAGGATCATGCCATCTGTGCATAAAGTTTTACTTCTTCCTTACTAATTTGGATGTTATTTATTCCTTTTTATTGTCTGATTGCTGTGGCTTGAACGTCCAGTACTATGTTGAATAAAAGTCGTCAGAGTGGGCATCTTTGTCTTGTTTCTGATCTTAGAGGAAAAGCTCTTGGTTTTTTACCATTGAATATAATGTTAGGGTTTTACATATGTGGCCTTTATTATGTTGAGGTTATGTTCTTTCTAAACCTACTTTGTTGAGATTTTTTAATATGAATGTATGTTGTACTTTTTCAAGTATTTTTTCTTCATTCATTGAGATGATCATATGCTTTTTATTGTTTCTCTTGTTAATGTGATGTATCATGTTAATTAATTTGTAATTATTGAACTCTTGCTTCCCTGAGATAAATACCAATTGATCATGGTGAATGATTTTTTTTAATGTATTGTTAGTTTCAGTTTGCTAATATTTTATTGAGGATTTTTACATCTGTTCATCAGAGATGTTGGTCTGTGGATTTCATTTTTTTGTAGTATCTTTGTCTGGTTCTGTTGTCAGGGTAGGGCTGGCCTCATAGAATGAATTTAGAATCTTTCCTTCCTCTTCTATTTTTCGGAATAGCTTGAGAAGAATAGGTAGTATCTCTTTTTTAAATGTTTGTTAAATTTCACCTGTGAAGCCATCTGGTCCTGGAGTTTTGTGGGAGTTTCTTGATTACTGATTCAATGTCATCACTAGCAATCAGTCTGTTCAGAGTTTCTATTCCTTCCTGATTCAGTTATGGAAGGTTATATGTTTCTAGGAATTTAACCATTTTTTCTAGATTGTCCAATTTGCTGGCATATAATTTTTCATGATCTCTTATTGTCCTTTGTATTTCTGTGGTATGGATTGTTATTTCTCCTTTCTCATTTCTGGCTTATTTATTTGAGTCCTCCTTTTTTTTTTTTGAAGAGTGTGGGTAAAAGATTATCAATTTTGTTGATCTCTTCAAAGAGCTAACTCCTTGTTCCATTGATCTGTTCTTTGTTTTGTTTTTGTTTGGACCCTATTTCATTATTTCTGCTCTAATCTATATCATTTCATTTCTTATCCTGGCTTTGAGCTTTTTTTGTTCTTCTTTTCTTAGCTCCTTTAGGTGTAAGGTTAGGTTGTTTATTTGATATTTTTTTGTTTCTTGAGATAAGCCTCTATTGCTATAATCTTCCCACCTAAAGCAGCTTTTTGCCGCATCCCAAAGATTTTGGACCAGTGTGTTTTCATTTTCATTTGTCTTCATGTATTTTGTATTTCCTTTTTGATTTCTTGGTTAACCCATTAATTGGTTAGTAGTATGTGTTTGTGTGCTTTCCAGATTTTTTTTTCATTAATTTCTGGTTTTATACCACTGTGGTCACAAAAGATGCATAATATGATTTCAATCTTTTTTGAATTTGTTGAAACTTGTTTTGTGGCATAATATGTAATCTGTTCTAGACTATGTCTATGTGCACTTGAAAATAATGTGTATTCCTCTGTTTTGGGGTGGAATGTTCTGAATATCTCTATTAGATCTATCATGTCCAATTTGGCATTCCATGCCACTGTTGCCTTATTGATTTTCTGTCTGGTTGATACAGCACAGCCATTGATGTAATTAGGCCCTACTATTTTTGTATTACTATTGATTTCTTCTTTTATGTCTGTTCATATGTTTTTTTATGTATTTGGGTGCTCCCATGTTGAGGGCATAAGTATTTATAATTGTTAAATTTTCTTATTGGGCTGTTCCCTTTATTTACGTTGTGCTCTTCACTTTCTTTCTTTCTTTTTTTTTTTTAAAGATTTTATTTATTTATTCGACACAGAGATAGAGATCAGATCACAAGTAGGCAGAGAGGCAGGCAGAGAGAGAGGAGGAAGTAGGCTCCCCGCTGAGCAGGGAGCCTGATGTGGGCATGGATCTCAGGATCCTGAGATTATGACTTGAGCTGAAGGCGGAGGCTTTAACCCACTGAGCCACCCAGGCACCCTGTGCTCTTCACTTTCAATATGTATGGGTATTTAGGTCTGAAGTGTCTCTTATAGGCAACCTATAGGTGGGTCTTGCTTTTTTATCCATTTAGTTACCATTTAGTTCACTTACATTAAAAGTAATTATTCATAGGTATGTAGTTATTGCCATTTTGTTACTTGTTTACAGTTACTTTTATAGTTCTTGTCTGTTCTTTCTTTTCTTGATATTTTCCCTTGTAGTTTGATGACCTTTTTTGGTGGTAGAGTTTTATCCCTTTCTCTTTATCTTTTGCATATCTATTACAGGTTTTTGATTTGTACCATTAGGTTGATACGTAACATCTGCAAATTGCAGTCTATATTAAGTTGATGATTGCTTAAGTTTGAGCCCATTCTAATAGCACTGAATTTTTAACACCCTCCCACATTTTATCATATTATGCCATACTTTACATCCTTTTATTTTGTGAATCCCTTGACTCTTTTTTATAGATATAATTGATTTTACTGCTTTTGTGCTTTAGCCTCCACACTGCTTTATTTTTCTTTTCACTTCCCTACTGGTTTTATAAGTGGTTAATTTACTTTTATTATGTTTGCATTTACTTATGAAATTTTTTTCCTTTCCTAATTTTCTTACTCCTGATTATGGCCTTTTCTTCCCACTCAAGGGAATTGAGTTAATGTTAAATGTTAAAGGGAATTCTTTAACATTTCTTATAAGGCTGGTTTAATGATGATGAACTCCTTCTACTTCTGTTTGTCTGGGAAACTATTTATCTCTCCTTCATTTCTGAATGATATCCTCGCTGGATAGAGTATTCTTGGTTTTTCCTTTCAGCACTTTGAAGAAATCATGCCACTTTTTTTTGGCCTCTAAAGTTACTGCTGAAAAATCTGCCTATAGCCTTATGGGGTTTTCTGTGTATGTAACTGCTTTCTTTTCTATTGCTGCTTTTAAATTTTTCTCTTTTTCACTGTTTTTTGCTATTTTAATTACTTCTTGTCTTGATGTGGAGGTCCTTTGGTTGATTTTGCTGGGGGGGGGTCTCTCTGCTTCCTGAACCTGGATGTCTGTTTCCTTCCCTAGATTAGAGAAGTTTTTCAGCCCCCTTCAGAAAGTTTCTGCCCCCTTTTCTCTCTCTCTTTTCTTCTGGGAAGCCTAAAATGCAAATATTATGCTTAATGAAGTCGCTGAGTTCCTTTACCTTATTCTCATTTATTATTATTTTTTATTTTTATTTTACTGTTCAGCTTAGTTGCTTTTCATTTCTTTGTCTTCCAACTCACTGCTCCCGTTCTTCTGCTTCCTCTAATCTACTTTTGATTCCTCTACTTTATTATTTTTTTTTTTAGTTTTTGAGTTCATCTCTGATTGGTTCCTTTTTGTATTTTCTATCTTTGTCAAAGATCCTCCCCTCTTAAGTCCAATAAGTATCTTTATGACCATTACTTTGAATTGTCGATCAGACATACTGCTTATGTCAGTCTCAGCCCTTTTGCTGTACTTTTACCCTATTCTTTCATTTGAAATATATTTCTCTTTCTCCTCATTTTGTCTACTGTCCATGTTTGTTTCTATGTATTTAGAAAGTTGTCTGTGTCTCCTGATCTTGAAAGTAGTTGATTTACAAAGAAGAGGTCCTGTGGTGCCCTGCAGTGCAATGTCCCCTGTTCACCAGAACCTGGTACAGAAGAGGTGTCTCCTGTGTGGATTGTGTGTGCCCTACTGTAGTGGCTGAGCTGCTTTTACCTTCAGTCCTCTTGGCTGCAATGGCCCACTTTGCCTATTGTGAGCAGAGTTTGGTCCCTGTACTCTAAAGAGGCCAGTCTGGGACTGCCTTGAGGTTATAATTGAGTCAGACCAGATGTCTGCCCTCAGACCTTTTGCTGGGAATGCAGCCTCATGGAATGTCAGGGTTCTCTCCTTGTACTGCCTTCTATGAGGTTTTTGTTGGTGGGTGGAGCCAGCAGTCAAGATTATTGTCTGCCTCCAGCCTGCTGCTGGGCCTGCAGTGAAACTAGTATGTGTCGTTATTGGTTATCTTCATCTCTTCCCAGGGAAGGAGTGGAATGGCATTGGTTACTGTCAGGGTTGCTTAAAGAATGAGATGTGTCAGGAGTCACTTTGGAGTGACTCCTCCAGAGTGAGGTGGGTTGCATGGGGCAAGGAGAATGCTGAGTGGAGTTTATGGTCTTAGCAAGCTAGGTGGAGAGTGTTGGAGCCAGTTCCTGCCAAGTGTCTGGGTATCAAGGCTGGTGGATAGGAGAAAGGAAATGGTGCCCACAGCTCTTTTGTTCCTGGACAAGTCTTAAGTCTCCTGCTTCTCCAACACATACTCTAAGATTAGTAAATAAATCATGCAGAACTGGCTGACTCCAGGAACTTTTCAAACTGCTGCTTCTGTGCTGTACATCAGTGAAGTTGTTAGTTAGGCTGTCTCTTTAAGGGCAGGGACTCAGTTTCCTAACACCCTCCAGCTCTTCCAGAGAGGAGCTTGCTGATTTTTAAAGTGTGTGGAGTGAACCTCACCGATCGTATAAATTCATGAAGTTAACCCCCACTGGTTTTCAAAGTAAATGTCATGGGGACACATCTTCTCAGTGCAGGTTCCTGGTGTCTGGGATGCCTGGTGTGGGATCTATTCCCATTCCTTCTCCATGTTTGTGGTGACCCTTTAGTTTGTGGTTAGTCTCACCAGGAGTTTGGTTATCAAGTGCATCTCTGCCCTTCCTATCACTTTTGGTGTGGCCTCCTCTCTACAGTTAACTGTGGGAAGTCTTTTCTGCCCATCTTCAGGTCATTTTCTGGTTTAACTGCACGTAGTGGCTTTTACCTTGGTGTATCTTCAGGCGTTGCGAGCTTACGGTGCTCCTACTCTGCCATCCTTAGAGACCCAATCTCTTCAAATTCTTGATATCAGGATTGTATTATTAAAAACCATGTTTCAGGAGCACCCCTCTATTAGATAGATGGGATGCTGCCTGATTCATGAATAATTTAATAAAGCCAATTAGATCTTCAGATTTTAAAATGTCTCTTCCTTTTATTTCATTATTATAATGTTGAAATAATAAATTAATTTGATTTCAGTTGAATTTTTCTCACCAAATATTTCAAAAAATTAAGAAGCCCTAATTTGCAGATTGATAGAGCAATCCTACTGTAGCCAGCTTGGATGCTGCTAAAAGAGTATATCAACCACAAAGAGAGAAATGTACACCATACATGAAAAGTTGGTTATTCAAGAGTCAGACTAGAGCTGTGTCGAGTGAGGTATACTCCCAATTCCTCCACTCCCTCTCACCAGTGCTTACTTCTTTTTCTGACTTACTTTTGGGCTGGGTGCTTTGTTTTCCAGACCCTGAGACATTAACTGTAAATATCTGACCAGGCATTTTATCCAGCATGTGCTATGTTGCTCTCTGCTGAGGCTGATGAAGTCAGTATCTTCAGAATAGAACTGATCCTTGGCCATCCATGTTCAGCACATTTTGTCAGGATAATGTGTGTTAAACATCACTCTTGCTTTTTACCTGCAGTGACTACAAGGTTTGACATCTAACCTTGCTTTAAAAGTGACATTCTACAGGGATCCTCAGATGAGGGTGCTTATGGCCAGAGATGACAGGCCTAAAGCCCCTAGCCACCCTAGGCTCTGGCCCACCACCCCAGAGACAGTATCAGTTTCCTAGTGCACCTGTGGGATATAATCAATGGGAAGCTCTGATACGGAAAGCTTCTACGCTATAGAGGAATGTTGTGGTAGTCCATGTAAGAATTGTAGAAAGGTCTGGTGCACATGAAGGAGGATATATTAACTGTAAAATAAACCCTAATAATTGGTGGGAATTTAAATATTACTTATTCAGTCAATATTAAATAAAACTAAAAAAGTTAGAATTTAAATCAATATGATTTAAATCTTAGAACTACTGTTTTTTAACATGTAATGCAATGATACAAAATTTAATCCTCAGAATTCTCGTATTCCATAAAGGAAAACTGTTTCAGAATAAATATCTACAAATGAGTTAATGAAAGCAGTCAACTGAACTGACAAAAATGTATAGTGCAACATAAATTATACTAGCAAATATTTTTAAACAGCCAATTTTCATAGTAACACAATAATGAACTGGGTCTCAAAGTGTGGTTCCCTGTCCAGGAGCATCAGAATACCTGGGAATGCAGATTTTAAAAAGTTCACCCAACTTGCTGAACGAAAAACTGAGCAGAGGGCCTAGCAGTATTTTAGCAAACGCTTCAGAAGAGTTTGATGCATGCTAAAGTTTGAAAACCCCTGGTTTGGTGAAGCGTGAAGCACAAATACATTTTTTTGCATTGTTAAAATGAACATTGTGTAAACTAGGCAGAAGCAAGTTATGATAGCCTAGTAAGTATAAATGCAAATAAGGCACTTAATATCAGAATTATATAAAATGTGTATGTAATCAAGGAAATTAGTATACACTTACAAAAATAGGCATGGTTTAAATTGGAGGTCTGGTAGAAGAATTAATCTCTGTATAGTTGTTGGAACAGGTTTTCAGAGTTCTCAGTTTTTCTCTATTTGTAGAAGATAATAATCAATATTCTTATAATTTAAGAAATGGACCTAACTGCTCATATACAGGTACAGAAGGCTGATAACTCAATTTGTATTTTTATAAGGAAATAACATTTTATTATTTGAGTGAAAAAATGCTTGATCCTTTAGCAGAATTTTTTTTTAAGATTTTATTTATTTATCTGACAGAGACCACAAATAAGCAGAGAGGCAGGCAGAGAGTGAGAAGGAAGCAGGCTCCCTGCTGAGCAGAGAGCCCAATGCGGGGCTCGATCCCAGGACCCTGAGATCATGACTTGAGCCGAAGGCAGAGGCTTTAACCCACTGAGCCACTCAGGCACCCCTAGCAGAATTTTTTTAATGAAATGTTTGAGCCATTATAATTTACATTCTTGCTAGTCAATTACATAACTCAGAAAATATTTCATTTGTTTTATTTTTATTAACTGCAATAAACATATAGAAAAACTTATAACCAAGACAGCAGGAAGGGAGAAGTCACATTTAAATATTAAATAAGAACAATATGATGGGCACCTGGGTGGCTCAGTGGGTTAAAGCCTCTGCTTTCGGCTCAGGTCATGATCTCAGCGTCCTGGGATCGAGGCCCGCATCGGGCTCTCTGCTCAGCAGGGAGCCTGCTTCTCCCCCTCTCTCTGCCTGCCTCTCTGCCTCCTTGTGATCTCTCTCCCTCTGTGAAATAAATAAATAATAAAAAAAAATCTTTAAAAAAAAAAGAACAATATGATATTTGTCTTTTCCTCAAAAAGATGTTTTTTTGATGATTTTTTTACAGTAATAGTCACTGAAATTTAAATTTTTTTCTAACATTTTTTTCTTTTTCTTTTTTTAAAGATTTTATTTATTTATTTCACAGCGGGAGAGAGATCACAAGGAGGCAGAGAGGCAGGCAGAGAGAGAGGGGGAAGCAGGCTCCCTGCTGAGCAGAGAGCCCGATGCGGGCCTCCATCCCAGGATCCTGAGATCATGACCTGAGCCGAAGGCAGAGGCTTTAACCCACTGAGCCACCCAGGCGCCCTAACATTTTTTTCTTATTTTAAATAATCTTAATCTTAATTAAGTTCTAAAATATAAATTTAATTATTTAGATTTCTGTAACTAAGACAGGTGGAAAACACTAAAATCATAGTTTTTGCTTATCTGGTTTATCTTATTTCTGTCTATTCATAAACTAAGTTTATTCATAAATCAAGGTCATGAATATTATAAAAGGTAAATTGGAACATATAAGGTAAATTTTGCTAAAATCTCATTATTCTCAACACAATAAAAATATTATTTAAGTAGCTTCTCTATATCAACTCTCAACAAAATCTTAGGAATAAAATAGGTAATAAAACAGTACAAATTAGTAATATGGCATAATTTTACTCCCTTCAGTTTGCTTATAATTTAGTAGGAAGCAGACAAAATTTATGTGTAAAGTTAAAAAAATATGTTTTTTGGAAAAGTGATATAAACATAGAGGGTTAAAATCAAGAAAGATGGTTTCCGCTGTTTTGTTCAGAGAATTCTTCTCAGAACCTTGATCTCTAAAAAGTAATCAAATAACTGCCAAGAGTTCATCCAATTCTGCTTCTGATTTTTACTTGAATTTATTTAAAACATTTTAGCAATCAAAGAAATTAGTAGTTAGATGCAATGAAATAGAAGAGAAATGGGATCATTACCAGGCTTAAAAATTTGATATTGTTTCTTTTTCAACACTAATCTCATGACCATCTATCAATGACTAAAAAGTATACTTAAGATTTTAAAAAATGGCTTCTTTTACAATAGGATGATTTCTATTCTGAACTGAAAACTTGGATCATTACCTTAAGATTATAGTTTGTGCTAGTATAAATAGAACATGATGGGCCTCTGCCATCCTTTGGATTTAGGAGAAACATTGCACGTTTGGTAACTGTGGTAAGCAGCATAAAATCTTTCTATTATAGCAGCTCAGTTTTACAAAGAACTTTTTAAAAATCACTAATAGATAAAGCTATTCACTTGTGAATAGGACATTATCATCTACTGAATAACTGAATGCAAGATCATTTATCATTGTAAGGCTCTGACATCTTTTGCACAATGAAAATGGTATGTGATTACAGAATAATTTGGAATGATATAAAAATACAACCTTACAAATCACTTAAGAATACCATTATATTTATGTTAATAATGCAAAGCACTATTTAGATTTCTAACCAACTTTTGGCATGTTTTATACTATTTTTCCAATTTTTAACAAGGTGAAAGGAATTGCAAAATTTGAATTATGAGAGAATCTTTGCTTCTTGTAGAAACTGAGCTTATATCTACACAATAATGTAATTTCAAATAAGGTTTTCCTCAATTCTGTGAGAGTAATTATTCTTTTTACCAAAGTACCAGTTACCATTCACAATAGAAAACAGTTCTGTTCTCTGGTACTAGATCAGACCATCCCTCATCACAGCAGACATGTTACATTTTGAGGTGTTTTGTTTTTTTTTTTAATCACTCTTCTCAGTTCTAACCTTTTTGTCTTCTGAATTATACATGAGCTTTTACCAGTTAACTTGGTAAATGACCATGATGGCCTTGACATTCCCCTCAGCTTGACTAAAAGTTTCTTCCTGACTATTGGTCTATGACCTTCCTTTTCTTAGACCATTTGCTTTAGGAATCTTGCAGTTATTAAGTTCTTTCTCTACCCCTTTGAGAGTGAAATTTTCTTCCAGCCTCTTGCCAGGTTCAAATCCCTGTAATGTCTTTTTCAAGCACCTAGGAACCATACATTTGAAATGTAAATATGATCAAGAAAGATAGAACCCATATCTCCCAGTCTCTATGGGAGAGTAGGATCCTAACTTTGATACGTGTCCATTAGCAAGCACAAGTGGTTTAATCACTGACCAACCTCACTTCTAACTTCTAGTATTTTTCCACTAACTCACCCCAGGGCTTAAAAAGTGTCCTGCCTTTTTCAGTAGAGTTGAGATCAGTCTCTCTCCCTGTTGCATAGAATTGAGTAAAGTCTTCCTTTCTCCTTTAACTTTTCTGGTGCAATTTTTCTTGGACATAACCTACCAATAGCATGAAGTTAATATTATTTCCATAGGGAATTACAACTTTTGTTTCACATTGCTTTGTTTAATGAGTTAAGAAATATACTTCAGGATTATGAATTTGAAACTAAAACATTGTTACTGAAAATGAAAAAAAATTCAAGCAAAATCAAAGTTTATATTTTAGAAAAGAACAAACACTATTATTTGAATTTTCACATTTCTCTCAAACCTTTCCCGCCTTATACTGAAACCCTACTCTCTTAATGATCCTGCAGTCTTTCTAGCTATCTTGGCTTGAAACAATTAAGTATATATATATATATATATATATATATATATATATATATATTTTTTTTTTTTA
>LNAC01000315.1:1040573-1083384 GCA_002007465.1 Ailurus styani | reverse complement strand
ATATATATATATATATATATATATATATATATATATATATATATATATATTTTTTTTTTTTAAGATTTTATTTATTTTATTTGACAGAGAGAGAGAGATCACAAATAGGCAGAGAGGCAGGCAGAGAGAATAGGGAGAAGCAGGCTTCCTGCTGAACAGAGAGCCCAATGCAGGACTCCATCCCAGGACCTTGAGATCATGATCTATGACCTGAGCTAAAGGCAGAGGCTAAACCCCCTGAGGCACCCAGGCGCCCAAGCATATTATATTTAACATTTATTGCACATCTACTATATAGCAGCAACTAAGCTGCATCATTTTATCTCAATCTGTTTTAAGTAAAGATCTGGGAAAAGATCTTTCCCTCTCAGCCATTTAGAGATAGACTGTGTCTAATTATTCTTGTATTCCCAATAACACCTATTATTATACCTTGGATAGTAGGCATTTAATACTTTTATTTTTTTAAAGATGTATTTATTCATTTTGAGAGAAAGAGAGAGAACACATGCGGAGAGGTGGAGGGAAGTGGGAGAGAGAATCTCAGACAGACTCCCCTCTGAGTGTGGAGCCTGACACAGGGCTTGATCTTGCCACCCTGAGATCATAACCTGAGCTGAAATCAAGAATTAGATGCACAACTGCCTGAGCCAACCAAGTGTCCTGATTCATACTTCTAGATTGAAGTATAGAATCCATCAATTCAAAATCAATTTCTTTTAGAAATAAAATATATTATTTGATAATTTGTTACTTTTTAAATTATATAATACATATTATGTAAAATTTTATAAAATGTGTCTATTGATCCTTATACATGAGGTTGTATTCTAAGATATAAATAAATATAACCCATGTACCTTTGGACATACAAGCATAGATTTGTTTGTATAAAAACATAACCAAAATTTCAAGTTTTAATAAGTAAGTTATCCAACAAAAAATGTTCTAATATATTACTACACTTTTTAGGTAGTCACTGGATTTGGGGGGGGGGAAGAGGAGTCATAATCAAAACCAATATTTTAGATAATCTGAAAATATGGAAGATGAAATTTAAGCAAGCAAGTCTAAAATACAGAAATTAATTCCAAGAATCATCTATATGATAAGAAGGATCTAAACTTGGAAAGCAGCAATAAGAATGAAATAAAAGGATATATAAGAAGTGAATAATGACAGTGATTGTTCATGTTTGTTCAGAGTGTAGAAAAGGAAAGAGTTAAATACAACTCTAAGATTTCCAGTTTGTGTGACCAGGGGTACGGGAACACTGGACAGAAAGAGACTAATGAAGAGAGGGACTGGGTAGAAATGAAGATGAACAAATGGTTAGGACAAGTTCAGGTCATCAAGATAGGGGTATGTTGGATGGAATTAGACAAGAAACCCCAGGCTCTATAACCAGCCACGGAGGAGAGAGATCTTCATTGAGCAATGACAACTAAAAGAACCTAACAGGGAAAAAAGCAATAGGGAAGGAAGAAGATCGGGCAGGCTTACAGCTTGTAACCTGTCATTAGTCTCTTTCTCCCAATACAGTTTTTCCCCTGGATTCACATCGTACGTCCTTATTTATTTTATTTTATTTTTATTCATAGTACATTTTTAAAAAAACTTATAGTGAACAAGTGTCCCCTTCCTCCTGTTCCCTGATTTGCTTTGTTTCAAAAAACTACCACCACAGATAATTTTTCCCCCACATATTATATATTCTCCCAGAGTTTCTTTAGGTCAGCAAAAACACATATTAATCTACATTCTTGCCCTCCTCCATCTTTTTGATGCAAAATTATTCTATATAGACTGTGTTCTGTGCCTTGCTTTTTTGTCTAACTATAGGTCTTGGAGCACTTGTCAGAGTAGTGTTTAGTGTCCTTGGTCATTCCTGTTTGTAGGTACATATCAGTGCCCTGCATCACTGCATCGTCATTTATTCAAACATTCCCTTTTTGATGGATACTGAAGAAGTTTCCTATCTTTCCACTTTCAAACCTCTTCTAATCAGTTTTTCTTCCTATTTATTACCTCTTCTGTCATTTTCTTTCAGAAGGAAAATCTGAAGGAAAAATTCTTCGGTAGAAAAATCATGTGGAAGAAATAAACCAAAATGAAAAATTAGACACCGTGACATATTAGCCAGTAGCAAAAGATTAATGCCAAAAACCCTAGTACAATGCAAATTCAAAGATGTCACTATTCTTAATTCTTTTTAAGTCACATTTTCTTATAAAAGACTTACAGACATTCCTTAGTAATTGATTGCTTAATTTCATTAATATTTTGTCCTGGCGATTAATCATAAACTTGATTAATTTTTTTAAAAGCAACCCATCTAATTATTTTGTTCCTACTGATTATTCTGCTTGTAGAATATTTAAGCAAAAGTCTTAGTAATTTCTAATACATATTTTTTTAGGTCAAAAAAATGATATTGGGCGCCTGGGTGGCTCAGTTGGTTGGGCAACTGCCTTCAGGTCAGGTCATGATCCCGGAGTCCTGGGATCGAGTCCCACATCGGGCTCCCAGCTCCACGGGGAGTCTGCCTCTCCCTCTGACCTTCTCCCCTCTCATGCTCTCCCTCTCTTTCAAATAAATAAATAAAATCTTTAAAAAAATGATATTAAAGCCTGTGTTATTAGATGCTAAAATATGATAAACTCCAAAACACTGAAAACACTGGCTCTGTCTCCCACATTTCCACCATTTAAATACAGAAGGGAGGAATACAACCACAAAATAATTTTATGTGGCTCTTGAATTAGTAAAAGTTTACGATTTATTAGTTTTATGACGATACTTTGGTTATCTGCCTAGACTTCTAGTCTCCTGTTGGGAATCTCAGATGAAAAGAACACAAAGTGGAGATGATCAACTCTCTGATCAACTGCTGTGATATAACCTTGTCTCTGAGAAGTAGCTGATCAGCCTGGAACTACATTTCCCTGCTCCCCTTCACCTAGGTGTGCAGGTGATTAGCTGAACCCTGTCAAATGGGATTCTTTGTTTTGTGCTACTTGTTTGTAATGACATTTATGGAACAGGTTTATTGATAGCCTTTTCTCCTTCACCACCTGGATATAGGCAAAGACCAGCTACTAGGAGGTGGTGGCATTTCAGATTGGAAAAATACATGGCCCTTGATTCAGAATATAGAGGAAGCTGCTGACTTCCTTGGGATACCCCACTTGGGACCATCATATGAGCAAAACATAAGATTCTATTATGATTACCCACTGCAATTTAGTAATACATATTTTTCAGCACCTAGTGTAGCAATGTTTAATACAAGACAGATCAGCACATGAATCCATGCAAAAGTTACAAGGGGCCTTCTGAATTTTTCCTTCCTTTCCTTCCCTCTTTTCTCTTTTCTTTTCTTTCTTATTTTTTTTTTCTTTTCCTTCTGGTCTATGTGATTATCGACTGAAGTGAACTTGAGATATGTTCAAAACAATCAGGCTTCTATAACTCAGTTGTGAAGACTCTGATGACACCCGCTGGTTAGGCTGCAGTGGACATCTGCACAACTGCAGAAATTCCATAACAAAGACATCAAAAGAGAAATAAGGACAGTCAATGGAGGTAAAGCAACTTCTCAGGACTAGTTAGAAATATGCTCCCCGAAGCATTCTGGCCTTGGTTGATAAAAAATGGATGGTGCCAATAAATATATGAAGAAAATCTCAACACTTGTTTCTATATCATGCAGGGATATAGAACCTTTTATGATAATGAAAATCATATTTCACCAAAAAAGTTAAGGATGCATAATATAATAGTAATTAGAATTCTAAAAGACAAAGTGAATTGGCAAAATATGAGGAATAAGATTAAAGAAACTATCTCAGCCATTATTAAATGTTTTCAGTGATTACTCACATTAGGTTTTGCTTAACTTCTGAAGCTTGGATTCCCTGAATGATTATTTCAAGCTTCTTACTATAAGCTATGACTTGGGTTCCCATGAACAATAATTATTTTTTATAAAAGAATCTTCAAATAAATCTATATATTCCTATAAGTTATATATCTTAAAAAAATGATTATCTGGAGAAGGATGATGACTCTGGGGGTATAAGAGGGAGGATGCAATTTAAATAATAAATCTCCCATCACATAATTCCAGTATGCCTTGAAACAGGCTTGCCCTACCATTATGATGTTGTGAATAAACAGAGACCCAGAGAGATCTGGTAATCAAATTGCCCATAAATTCAGTATTCAAAGTATATGCACTTGTGGAATTGAGCTTCAGATCTATTAAAAAGCAAACTGTTCATTTATATTTATAATCAGGGCATAAAAGATAGAACAGAAGAGAATTTGTTCCTTATGTGCTAACTTATTCTGTACAGGAGTAAGAAAAAAGTGGAAATGATTCCCAAGTCTAGCTCTTCACAGTCAATAGTCATGCATACCATCCTCACATACCTGACTTTTTGTCTTCCAGAAAGACATTTTGTTATGGAAGAATGCAGTTTCCTATAGCAGTAGAGGCCTTTGTCCATGTGTCTCAGTTCAGGTTATGTGCCCAATTTAAATTTTGGGAAACTAGAGTTCCTTTCTATAGAATAAGGTAGCACACCAAGAACATATTCCCTTCTGTTCTATCTCTTATGCTCTGATTATAAATTTAAATGAGGACTACTTACTTTTAAATGGATTTTTAAGCCCTATTATAAATCTGACATACATTTGAAATCTCTCATTCACGGATTATTCAAACACCAAACACTCTTGGTTTCAGTTTATTTTTATAATGTTCCACCCATGACCGTGGAACATGTCATTAGCAAGACATGATGGAACTGTATAATGAGAGATTCACTCTTTTAATAGTGCATGTCCCCTCCATACTCCTCAAGGAGGGTGGTCTCTTTCCACATAATCATTTTCCTTAGCAAGATGTTACTAATACAAATTTGCACATGTAAATTATGTTAAAGCACAAATAGAATTCCGATTAATGTCGATGTTTATCAAATAAACTTTGTTAATGCTAAAAATCTGGATTAGTATTAAATAAAGTTTATCAAATGAATTTTGTTAACGATAAGTTCCTTCATAGGTCTAGCACTACTGCAGTTGTACTCCTGCATTTCTTTCTCTTGACTGGCTGATCCCCACTCCTAGGCATGTTCTCTCCTCAAGTGCTAAGGAAATTTTCATGTTTATTCCATTATTATATTTTCTTTTAAGAACTTTATCCTTTTCTTCATATCACATATCTTAGTTATTTGCTGTTTTGGGTTTTTTTCTTTCTTTAATTCTGTCTTTTAAATTAATTGAAAATTCTTAAAGCACTCAATCAAATGATTAGGTCTGTTTGGGTCCTATTGTACTGTCTCGTATAGCTCAGTGCCTTTCTGGGAGCTCAACATTTTACCTGATATTGAGACACAATTTTATCCTTGGTTACATTCAAATATAAGATTACATAGACAGAATAGAAGGAGCTGCCATGAAAGAATTCAAGATCTGATGCACTTCTAAGGATACTCTAAAGACACATTAAGTGCCTCCTTAGCGCAGTAGGCAGCGCGTCAGTCTCATAAAGACACATTTACAACTCGTGCTTTTCACCAGAAATTTTATAGCTGGCCTGCTCTGGTTTTTTCCCTTCTTAGCTCTTTATTTCAGTGTGAATTTCTTTTTTTTTTTTCTAATATCTCGAAGTGAAAATTTCAAATTAAAAGAAACCAACTTTCAAGGAGTGAAAAGTAGAGAGGGAAGACATTGCCACCAATTTAACTTTGGGGATGATCAGAATAAGCGCAGAATATCATAGTGGAAGCTGATTGGCCAGCCTCTTGGCCAAAGGTCTTTTCCCTAACTATTGTTTTTTTGGAGGGTCTTTCTCTTCTATTCCAGTAGTATTGCACATTGCCTTCCACAATACATAAAATCTGAGAAAAATCATCTCAGTTCAATATGTTTTGTAACACATATTATTGCATGTTACATGTTATGTAACACATACTTATTATAGGACATGATCTGTAATGTGTTCCAAAATGCTTACTTTACATTATTTTGCTACTGATATAAAAGACCCCACACACCCTCTTTACAAATATGCAAGGAGAGAAAATGCTGGAGCACCATATATGGCCGTTCTATTGATGCATTCCAGGTTCACTGTTGTGTCATTATTGACTTTATTAAAGTTTTATGTAAGGAATAATGCCCTAAACTAAATTGTTTGTATATATGTGTAACACATAACATATAAGGTAAGTTAAATGTGTATCCGATCACTGTAAAATAAGAACCAGATCATGTAAAATTATAAAGGTTGCTTGTTTTAGGCTGAAGGGTTACAGACGAAATATGTTCCAAAATAATTTATAACACCATTAGTGTTATAATCAGCAGTCTTTATATCTTATCATCTATGGCATCTCATAACAATGCAGGTAATTGATCAGACATTAAATGCTCAATTACTTTTCACACAGACGTATGTGATAAGCATAAGTTTCATCTCATCCCTTTCAGAAAGAAGTGGCATTTGAAAGACAAATCTCTATATTTAACGTAACTGGAGACAATATAAAAAAATTTGGCCTTCATTGTCTGTTGGAAGGAAAACTTTTTATTTTATAAAATCTCCTCTTGCATCACAGTCTCAGAATGATTCTAATCAAACCCTAATTGACATGGAAGGACACCTTCCAATTAATGCAGACAGTAAAAAACAATCTGAATCAGGATAAATGAAAGCCTTAAAAATTTATGGGATTATTGTTGAGTGAATGTGCCATAAATCTGTCAAGATTTTACACAATAAGCATGCTAAAACAGTCTGCTGAGATCAAAAGTAGAGATGAACAAAGAAACACCTCATGTAGGGTAAGGGATTCTAAGATTTAAACACCTTTTTGATTTATACCTCTTGACTAGTCATAAATAGATACCTCACCTGCCTACCCATGTAAGGTAGGTCTTATTTAAACACATTGATTTGAACTTCAGCTAAACATTTTTTTTTGCAATTATAATGCAGTAGTCTCTTGAATACCCATGCAAATGGAGAAAAGCTTCAGTAGATAAGAGAAAAGTAGAGTTCATTCAAACCACAAATCAAATTTTGCTTCAAATAGAGTAGTCAAAAATTATTTACCACTCCAGGGAAAATACCTAAGTACAGTCTATTTGTCTTGCACCAGAAAATGGGTTTCTGCTATAGTCCTCTTCATTTGGCTATCAACTATATATATTGCCTAAATACCTAAAACTTGAAAGTTTTTTTACAAGCAAGGCATGTACATGGTTTATTTCATTTCAAAAAAGAATTATTAAGTAATTTTCTACTGTGTATAAAGTCTTATGTCATTTTGACAATATGATAAAACAACTCAAATCAGTAATAATATAATTTGTTTATAACACCAAAACACCTCTCTTTTAGGTACAAATACTTAATTGTACTCCATTTAGTTTATAAACAATGTGATTTAAGATATGGGCCTTTAGATTCACATTATTAATGTCTTGTATGTAATATGTACTCCTTTCCACCAGATTGGTGATTAAAAATTTGCGTGGATAGGTAGATGTATAGAAAGATAGGCATACAATAGTTTTTCTGGTCCCATTTCTAACATGGGAATATAACATAACATGCCTGAACTTGTGGGCATTTGGACCTCAGTGTTTCATATAGATAAGCATTGTTTTTTTTAGAGTAAATGAAGCCTGCATGGAAGAGACCAGTCAACAAGCACTTGGAGACAGAAATCAACATGATACTTCTTTGATATAGAATAGTTCTGAGTGCTTTATAAAAAGGGGTTATAGGAACAAAACCTAAAGATGATGTTTAACCAGAGAATGAATAAATGAAGGAAGGAAGGAAGGAAGGAAGGAAGGAAGGAAGAAAGGAAGAAAGGAATTTGTGTGTTTATGTCATGAGAATACACAGTAGGGAAATTGAGAAGTATGAAGGGCATAGGGACATTTCTACAATCTTTGCATAGAATGGAAAGAACAGACTATGCCATTTGGGCTCCTCCAAACTTCAGTCTCCCTTGACAAGGACAGCAGCAGCTGTGGAAGTGGCAAGGCCAGGTTTCAAATGTTTTTGTCAGTAGCAGACATCATACAGGGGCCAAAATGGAAGACCGATAAGAAAAGTGAAAATAGTATTTGTGATTATGCATAAAACTCCTCAAAGAACAATAAACAATGATTGGGGAGAGAAGCCCTTTGAATGGGAATTCAGTTTCTATGTTAAATAGATAGAAAGAAGTGATGATGCAATTATTGGAGCTATTATTGATAATTTGGTTTCATATCTAAATATAGCTTTATGAGGCCTGCACGGACACACAGATACATATGTATATCACCAAGTGAATGGAATTATACATCTAAATGTATATTATACACACACATAAATACACACACACTCACACAAACCACTCCATTACTATGCGTGTGTGAAATATGCATTAGAATGTATTATTCCATTCATTTGATGGTAATTACAACAATGATGGCAATGAGGAATACTAAAAACTATGAAGGAACACAAATTTATCTGCTCTCTAATTCAAGGGTACATTTCTTTAGAGTGAATGTATTAGTTTCCTAGAGCTGCTGTAATAAAGTACCACAGACTGGGTGGCTTAGATAATAGAAAATTATTTTTTCATGGTTCTGGAATGTAGAAATCTGACATCAAGTTTTGGCAGGGTTAGTTAATATGGAAAGGATCTATTTCTTTTTTTTTTTTTTTTTTTTTTTTTAAAGATTTATTCATTTGACACAGAGAGAGAGATTACAAGTAGGCAGAGAGGCAGGCAGGGAGAGAGGAGAGAGGAGGAAGCGGGCTCCCCACCGAGCAGAGAGCCCGATGTGGGCCTCGATCCCAGGACCCTAGGATCATGACCTGAGCCGAAGGCAGCGGCTTTAACCCACTGAGCCACCCAGGCGCCCTATTTCTTGATTATCTTTTCTTTGGCCATCTTTGCTTTGTGTCTTCAGGTAATATTTTTCTGTATGTGTCAAAGTTCAAATTTCCTCTTCTTATAAGAACAGATAAGGACCAGCCATATGGAATGAGGGGGGCCTCCCTAATCACCTCATTTTTAACTTAGCTACTTCTATAAATAACCTATCTCCAAAATACAGCCACATTCTGAGGTACTGAGGGTTAAGATTTCAATATATGAGTTTGTGGGGGGGAGATACGGGGAGGGGACACAATTAAGCCCATAGCAGTGAATTACTATTTGTATCCTCTAAATGAGAACAATGAGCCCATTTTATTAAAAAAAAAATTCTGTCTTTTGCCAGTGTAGATCCTTTATTTCAGAATGTATTGATTTTATTTGTTTGATAGGATTGGGATGGGAGAAAGTTAGGGAAATCACTTGTCAGAATTCTTTTATACCACTTCTTCTTAGATAGGAGATCTGTTTTCTTCCTGTTTGTTGAATCTGTAAATCTATATCTTGATTCAGTCTTTTATACGGTGCTAAATTAATGTGACTTGTGAATGTTCTCTTAAGAACATTATCCATATTTTCACATATTTTTCTGTTTATGTTTGGAGAATAAACAACTTTCGTAAATAAAATCTTAGAAAAATGCCTTTCCGAGGCACCTGGGTGACTTAATAGGTTAGGCCTCCAACTCTTGATTTCAACTTGGGTCTTGATCTCAGGGTCTTGATCTTGGGGTCTTGAGTTCAGGTCCCATGTTGGTCTCTATGCTGGTTGTGGAGGTTTCTTAAAAAAAAGAAGAAGGAGGGGAGGAGGAGGAAGGGTAGAGGGGAAGGGGGGAGGAGGGGGAGGAGGAGGAGGAGGAAGAGGAGGAGAAGAAGAAGAAGAAGAAGAAGAAGAAGAAGAAGAAGAAGAAGAAGAAAGAAGAAGAAGAAGAAGAAGAGGAGGAGGAAGAAGAAAAAGAAAAAGAAAAATGCCTTTCAAGACAGCAGACTGGTTGCTTTTGCTTGTCTTGCTCAAAGTCTGATGTAGTTCACAGCAACAGTGCTGGCTTTCTATAAGCTTAAATATGAAACAAGGCAACCGTCAGTGGCTCAAAGAGCATGTAGTCTGTTTTTCACTACAAATGAGATGCCCAGAAAAAGCCTATCTGTGCACTCAGGCTGCCAGGTATGGTGGCTGGTTCATGACTTTACCACCAGAAGCCTTGTATCTGGGAAATTGGCTTCCCAGAATACTGATGAGAGCAGTATTGAAGGAAGTTTGAGAATAGTTTTTATACAACGGGAAATAAATTTGCTTTGATATTTTACGGATAAAAACTTGAAAAGACACCAACTATATAAAAGTATATTTTGCATAAGATTTCATTATTTTCAAACTAGTTTTCTTATCTGCTGGTAATTAAAAATGAGTTAAATCTTAAAAAGCCACATATAAAATAGTTTAATTTGGGATTAAAGAAAAATGCTGAATGTCTTAATTAAACTCAGGCTCTACTATTTACTCAATTATGTGAACTTGATGGCTTACTTTTCCTCTGTGTCCAAGATTTATTTTTATTTTTATTTTCCAAACATAAATGGATTTAAATGATTTAAGTTCTCTAACAGTCTAATAAAATGTTCTTATTCAGGATTTCTAATATCTCCACTAGGAATGATACACTAAACAAAGACAATTATGAAATATAAATAAAGTGATTAAAGCTCATAAATTACTCTATTGATTCAGTGATCCCAAGAGTTATCTCCCTTCCTGTGCAGGGTAGATATAGAAGACTATCAACACTGAGAGTTCATCCGAAAACTGAGAGTTCATCTGAAAATTTCTAGTCATAAAACATTTTTCAATTTGTGAACTTTAGCCCAGCATCAATATTCAAAAGGCTGTAGAGAAAAAAAAAAAACAAAACCCAAAACAAATAAACAAACCAAAAAAACTACTTCATTACTGCTCTCACTTTGTAGAAAAGGAAATCATTATTATGTTCTTCTGCAATGGCTCAGCAAGAACACATTGCTCCATTTTACCCACTTCTAGGATCTGGGAATTCTGAGGTGTTTTGCTTGTATTGCAGTAAGAGAACAGTGACCATTTGAATACACTCTTGACCTTAAACTTTTGTGTGTCCTGTTCTCTACAGAAACCAAATATGTTCCTTGAAAGGTGGTAATGTTTGAGACCATTATTATCATAAAGTTGATGTGTTATAGGATGATTATCATTTTCTCTCAGAATATGCTATTCTTGTAATCATTAGAGAGCATGTACTGAATGAACAGATGGTGTGGTGTGACATAACCACTATCGAGATAAAAGCAAAGTGTACAAGTTTTAAATGTTCGTACCTCAAAGTAGTAAAATAAACCATTAAATTTTTAATCTCATGACACTTCTCTGTCTCTTTCTCTGTCACTCTCTGTCTCTGTCATCCTGTTATTTTTTTTAATCCAGAATTAAAAGTCATAAGAAGTCATCTTTCCAAACTATCACATTTCAGAATGCTTAGTAGTTGAGAATAGATTCACCTGACCAAATGTGTGACCTTGGCAAGTTTTAGAATTTTAAAATAGTGAAAGTACTAACACTTCCCTAATAATATGCCTGCAAAAATTGAAAGAGTTAATATGTGTGAAATGTTTAAAATAGATTTTAGCAGTTTTTATTCACGATAATTAGTGATTTGACAAAAATAATGATTATGATGACGACTTGCTTTTTTTAAAGATTTTTTAAAGATTTCCTTTATTTATTTGAGAGAAAGAGAGAATGAGCAGTGGGGAGAGGCAGAGGGAGAGAGAGATAGAGAGAGAAGCAGACTGACTCCCTGCTGAGCAGGAAGCCCGATGCGGGACTCAGTCCCAAAACTTGGAGATCACGACCTGAGTGAAGGCAGACACATCACCTACTCAGCCACCCTGGCACCCTGATGATTCATTATTTGAAATAAATCATGTACCTTATATAATATTTTTCAGTATTAAATTTTGTATTATAGTTTTTTTCTTCTTTCCTGAATGACAGTGCCGCAGGCAAAGAGGATAAATCCCCTGTATAAAGTCATGAATATGTTCTTGATACAGAAGAGCCACAAACAGCCTCTTTGTCTTGATAACCAACACATCACTTTCCTCAAGTGGTGGGGAAGTAAAATCCTCATTTACTGAGGAGGGGTGGGGGGAGCATTTACTTTGTAACAAATTAGTAATATGAGCTGTTATACTTGAAGTTACTGCTTTGGGGTCTGAAGTTATTTTAAAAATTGAGGAATTTTTCTGAAATTGCATTTGGTTGTAAATAGGCTCCATCTCCTGGTGACTCACTCCAGGACATTCATTTCAATGATCCTGACACAAACTTACTGCCTCAGAATTCATCTCTACTGTTCCCCTTGGGAAACCCTGTTTACTGAAAGAATTACAAGCCTAGCAGGGCAGGCAATGTCTTTAAAAGAATAGTTAAATAAGAAGTAGTCAAATAGTTTACATTCCAAAACCTTGTTAGTATAACCTTGTTAGTATATGTTTGAAAGCATAAATTAATGAAACATAAATATTGCTTTTTTTTTGAAGCATAAATATTGTAGTGACAGATGATACTTATTTTGTGATATTTCTCATCATCCTATGATATATCATTGTGTGTCTTAAAATTGCTGGCCTTTTTTCCTCTATGTGTATTTGAACAGAGGAAGTTGTTTGAACCTTGAAGACAATGAATACATTTCTTGTAAGGACTTATAAAAATTAAATATCTTATTGTAAAATATTTTAAAAAGTGGTTCAGTGAATGGTAGGGACTTAGCGAATAGTAAAGATTCAATTAATGTTAGTTGTCAAATAAATGTTATTGTTATTACATTATTATTAAAATTCTGTCTATTATACCTGAACTTACATTTAACTTTATGTTTCAGCTTCAACTGAACAACAAAAGATGACAGTTTCATTACAGGACATTTTGTTGTTTTCTACATACCTTCCATGACGAACTCTTAGAAATAAAAACTGTAAGAAGTGATATTATTTGAGCTTTTTAGTTGTTGAAGTGAAGTCACTGGATGTTTCTACTTCAATTGATATAACAAAGATATAACTTCACAAAAGAGTACACCCTTACCAGTACAAAGAATCTGTTAGATAAAGGAGCATAAAACATTTTAAGGGAGGAGATTGGAGCACAGTGGTTCAGTGTTTTTTATTCTTCTGAGTTCCTGCAGTTGAATGCTGCAGTAATTTAAGGTGAGGCCAACCAAAGAAGTTTTACAGTAGAGAAATGTCGTCTTGTTTGTGTCCAGCTCATCACTCATCCACTTTACTACTTGCCAGCAAAACTAGCATACGACTTTCTGACTGCTCGGTTATAAATTGCTAGCATGTACCATTGTGCATCTCGCAATTGCTGGCATGGTGGCTGTAGTTTTAAAGAGGTAGCTCTCCTCTTGAATACTCAATACTCCAAATGGCCTTCTTGTTTCCATTTTTGACTTTTTCCATCCATTCCTCATATAACTGCCAGCATCTTTTCAAACATAAATCAGATTATGTCACTTTAGTTAAAACACTCCAGTGGCTTTCAGTTGTACAGGGAAGAAATTCAAAACTCCTTACTGCAGCTTAAAAGGACCTGTGTCCTTGCTGCAGATGTTTGTGACCTCATCTCATGTTCTCTCAGCATCCATCATGTACCACCACACCAGCCTTCTCTCTGTTCCTCCAGCCTCTGTGGCTCCCCTGCCTCAGAGGCGCTGAACCAGCCTCTGCCTCTCCCTGCAACACTCTTCCACATGATTTTCTTATGTGTGGCACCGTATCATCATTAAATGGTCTGCTCAAATGCGACTTTCATAAACATGTCTTCTCTACACTAGAAAAATCCAAAGTAGCTTGTACATCCCTGTAATTTTCTACCACAGTTCTTAATTGTTCCTACAAAATAGCATTGCCTGGGTAATTTAAAAAACAACAACAAGGGCGCCTGGGTGGCTCAGTGGGTTAATGCCTCTGCTTTCGGCTCAGGTCATGATCTCAGGGTCCTGGGATCAAGGCCCGCATCGGGCTCCCTGCTCAGCGGGGAGCCTGCTTCCCCCTCTCTCTCTCTCTGCCTGCCTCTCTGCCTCCTTGTGATCTCTCTCCCTCTGTGAAATAAATAAAATAAAAAAAAATCTATAAAAACAACAACAACAAAAAGCCTATCCCTGGGCCCACGCCCCGGACACATTAAATTAAAAAATGTGAGGATGAAGTCAGGGCCTCATTATTTTTAAAAAATTCTCCAGGTGATTTTAATATGCAGCTAGAATGAGCACCCACTGCTTTCGTATATCATTTGTTTAATTTTTTTTCTATCAGGAATTACCTTATTGATTTGCTTGTATATGGTCAATTTTTTCCTATTAAAATATAAGATCCATGAGTGCAGGCACATATTTGTCTTATTTTTGTACCCCTAGCACGTAGAGAAATGGTTCTTAACATTACCATTTATTGAATGAATTCATCATACTCACCATTACAACTCATGATTAAATTTCTGTTCATTTTAAAGTATACTATTTATCAATATTTTATCAAACTTCATGAAAACACAGTAGGTCGTTCATTTTCCTGCCTTGACATTTACATATGATGAAAATTAAAATAGCTGAAAACCGAGTAACTGATAAATTCTTGACTTTTTGACAATTTCTTCTCTTTGGAAAAACAGAAATTGTCAAGAGAAAGTGAAGATTTTGGTTTAATTTTTTACCAAAGAGAAGTGTGAAATAGATGAGGATTTTAATAAAAATCTCATATCAGTTTTTGGACTGACTTAAATGGAAAGGAAAATCTCATATTAATCAGACATTTTACATTTTTGGAAAACAGATATCAAAATATTCAGGGACACCTGGGTAGCTCAGTTGGTTAAGCATCTGACTATTGATTTTGGCTCAGGTCCTGATCTCACCGTTATGGGATCAAGCCCCATACCAGCTCTGTGCTCAGTCGGGAGTCTACTCAAGGTTCTTTCTCTCCCTCTTCTTCTACCCCTCCCCCATCTCAAATAAACAAATAAATCTTGAAAAAATTTCAGAGGACCAGTATCAACAAAATTCTTACAAATAACAAGTAGATAATGTAGCAGGTGGAATAAGAAGATACAAAAAAATAAATTTACACTGTATTTTCACTAATAAATTCAACGAGAAAAGCAGGAGGGAAATATAATTGTTTGGTTTATTTTTAATTTTTTAATTTGCATACAATATCATGACCAGAGGAGTAGCCTAGACTTAATGATTACTTCCAAAATACACAGAAGAATCCAAAAATGTACTTCTGGGGAACACCTTCAAATGTGATTTGAGAAAGTAGAAGTACTAACTCAGTGTTTGGTGAAGGCAGTATTAGAACCTACACAAAATGTTCTTTACATATAATTCACATATTTCATCTTCTTTACCATATAAAAGAATGGGAACATGGACCTAAGCATTTTAAATATATAGTAAACTAGTATAAATGATTGCATATTTTTGTGTCCTGATGAATGAAAATTTGATTTTGCTAGTTTAAGGAAAGGACTCTTAATGTCATTGAGAAAGTCTAACAAATTAAGGGTTCCAGAAGCCTGGGGATTAGAAATCAAATCTGATTATGATGATCAAAAATGTTTTTTATAAACTTGAGAAATATTACTGATTTCCATCCAAATTTGATAATAAATATTAAACAGATTGTGACTATTTGAAAAAGGAATATATGATCAAAATTTCCAACTCAACAACTATGTTGGATTTTGCATATTAATATGCAAAGATGAAAAATATTGAGTTATATTTATTACAGATAAATATATAGAGAATTAATAGAAAACTAAAGAAAGGCTTTTGTAATAATCAGTAGTTCCACCTTGAAATTTTTGAAAGAAGGTTGCCAATCTTTATTTATTTATATATTTATTTTTTAAAGGTTTTGTCTTTTTATTTTGACAGAGAGAGATCACAAGTAGGCAGAGAGGCAGGCAGAGAGAGGAGGAAGCAGGCTCCCCGCTGAGTAGAGAGCCCGATGCGGGCCTCGATCCCAGGACCCTGAGATCATGACCTGAGCCGAAGGCACAGGCTTTAACCCACTGAGCCACACAGGCACCCCAGGTTGCCAATCTTTAAACGTCTAATTGGGTTATGTCTAAATTTGAGTTCCTCCAAAACAAACCCTTAGATGAAAATTTGGGTGAAAGTTTTAGGAAGGTAGCAAAATGAGACAAATATAAAGGGGCTATGTCAAGCATAACTCCATAGAGGGAGTTATGGATAAGATTACTGGAATTTATATTCTGGGACCCCTTAGCAACAGTTCAAAATCTGTGCATGGAGGAATATAAATTCCCAGGTTCTTTTCTGCATCAGAAAAAGAGAATTCTGGCTACTAAAGTGAGGCCTCCAGAAAGACACAGGTGCTGCTCTGATGTAGGAAATCACACTAACAGCCAGAGTGTAGGAAAATAATAAAGGGATCCTAGGGGATATTGGGAGAACACTGAGAGCATTTTCTGTACTGTGTGGACAAAGCCAAAATACATGCATCCAAATTTTTCTTAAAAGACAGATGCATTAATGATAAAATATTTAGCATTTTATCCTGTTAAATGATAGTCCACCTGAGTATAAGAATGGAGAAATACAGAAAATACACATTTGAGCAATATGACCACTTTAATGAAATATTATTCATTATGTTTTAAATTAGCATTTTGACTGTGTTGCAGGATATAGACATAGACAAGAGCCTATTTAAATATGTATATTTAAGTAATTATGTAAGTTTTTAAATACTCCTGCCACATCAGTCTTCAAGGATCATTGAAAATTTTCTGACAGAGATGCCAAATAGGTGTTGGATGAATAAAGTATAGAAATTGTAATTTTCCATAGTGTGAAGAGCCAGATAATTTGAGGTTTTCTTTTTTTTTTTGCTAGATTCCAGAGCTAACTAAAAGCATTTTTCCCTGACCAACAGACAAAATAGAATTTAAATGCAGATTGGTTTTTTGACAACATAACTGTCTAATTCAGTGTGACATTGATGTAAGAAGAAATGAGCCAAAATGATACTTAAGATGTTTTAAAATATCTCCCTTAAAGTTGAGTCCTATTTTGAAAAATGTTCCTTGTGCATTGTTCAATTATGGATTATCTTGGAATTGCACCAGTTTGAATCTACTTGGGGAGCCGCTATTACATATAGTGAAAGATCTTACCTCTGTTTTTACCAAATTGTATTTTATTTTTCTTTGCTCCTTGGAAAATATCCCTGACATAAAATCATTGTTTTTACGACCATTTGCCAATTGTGACTTTAACTATAACACTAAACCTTCAAATTTAATTATTATGGATTCTAAAAAGGAATTAGACTACAATAACTGGAAGTTCAGAAGTTGCTATTTTGAAAATCAGTTCCATATTATGTATTTTATTTGCTATTACCTCAAATATATGGATATTAAATAAATTTTTTTTCTATAGATGATAAATACTGGTGCCACTTTTGACAATGAGAATATTCAGGAGTATTTTGTTGAGTAGATCCTTATGAATTTTTCCAATCTGAAAATTTTAAGGTAAAATATATATGTATAAATCTATATATTTATATATGTATATCTCACTATATCTATTTGACACTTCTGAAATCAGATGCAGAACAATGAATATATAACATGTTCAAATTAACTTCTAATTTGAATTCAATATTTATATATTAATAACAGATATTCTTAGTGTTACAGACATGAAAAACTAATGCAATCAATAATCAATATAGTTTCTGTAAACTTTAGATGAATTAATGCATACAAAGAGCTTAGAACAACATCATTATAACCATAATGATATTTTTCTATAAAAACATGCAATTCCATGATAATTACAATCTTATAAAGTAAATTCAATCTTTTCCATTCCTTTGGGCTTCATAGAAATGTAACTTTGACTAATGTGATAAAATAGCTTTATGGCTTTGTGTAGCTTGACCACCTGGAGAGCAGAATATTGATTCTATAATTAACTGTGACCTGCAAACTGCAGCCACCAAAATTACTTTTTTAAAAATAATTTCCCCCTTCTGAGCATTTACATGAAATACAAGTTGTGAAAAGAAGATTTTTAAAGTGTAATATACATTAAAGTTTAAATCATCATCATCGCTTCTCGGCCTTTTGGCTAAGATCAAGTGTAAATCATCATGATTGTGATTTTCTATAACTCATTTTAATTGCTGATATATTCACATAAAAAAACCAGACTGGTACAGAATAAGTTGGATGAAAGAATCCTGGTAAATATTTGTGACCTGAGATTCCAAGCCCTGTAAATCTCTAGCTTTCACATCTTTAAATTTATAAGGGCCATTAATATATTTTAAAAACCCATAGTCAACCCATATAGAAATTAAAAAAAATAAAGTGAAATACCACTTTTCAATTTAAAATATGTACTTATAAGTTAGAAAATTGTAAGTGAGAAAATGGGCTTGTTTTGTCATCATCATTAATAAAGGGAATGTTTGCTGTAGCTTGCCAAGCCTCTACTTACATTTTATATTAGTTACTAATAAGCACATCTCCAAGTTTTAAGGATACAGATGTAATTATTACTATATTTGTAGTATCTATATATAGTGTGTATATATATGTGTGTGTGTGTGTCTGTGTGTCTGTGTGTCTGTGTGTGTATGTGTGTATCCACACATGCTTGTATTTGCAAATCTATTTAGGCATCACTAGATTTTTAAAAAGTATTTTAGGGACCCCTGGTTGGCTCAGTAGGTTGAGTGTCCAACTCCTGGTTTCACCTTAGGTTGTGATCTCAGGGTTATGAGATAGGGCTCCACCCTTAGTGCAGAGTCTGCTTAAGTTTCTTTCTTATTCTCCCTCTGCCCCTCTCCCCTGCTCTTGCGCTCTCTCCCTCTCTAAAATAAATAAATCTTTAAAAAACTTTTTAAAGTAAAAAATATTTTAAAAATCAAGTTCCTTTATACCAAATAGTTCATGTCGCCATTTAAATTAACTTTATACAATTCAAAATATAATTATATTTACATTATGAAATTTCTAATCTGTAAAAAATGGTAAAAATAAATGTTCATATTGAAACGAAGTTTTCTGTTTCTGCAGTCACTAACCCCATAGGCAACCATTATAAACAGTTTCTTAGGTATCCATACACAAATAACATACTAATATTTAGGCATATGTACTATTTTTTCCAAAAACGAGACTTTGCTGTACAGCTTTCAGTTTTGCTTAATATTCTTAACGAATGATCAATAATAATAAAATAGGACTTCCTTTTTATTTTTTTTTAATGATGTGTCTTGGGTCAGAGACCCCTAGAAATAGATCCTGAGATAAGGAATCTTGTATGAGAGCCTTATTAGGAGAATGCTATCAGGAGAAAACTTTAAGAAAATAAAGGAACCAGGATGAGTCTCAGAAGAAGCAAGCCCAGAAGTTTAGCCGAAGTCTATCCTCAGCCTGATTTCATGGGGAGTTGTGTGGTATGAATGGTGCCACAGTGTTGTTTCATCTTGAGGCAAGGGACCTGATTTTGTACTGCTGTATCAGTAACTAATTGCCAACAAGTGTCCTTGTAACTCCCAGATGGAACTATAATCTCCCAGGTGAGGTGATTAGAGCTACTGAAGTCATTTGCTTGGAAACACTGTAAACTGTTGTGAATTGTAAACTCCTAGCTGCTCAAACTCACAGACCTGGAGGATGAGTTAATCTGGTTGTGAAGGGATCTGGGCAAGGCACCGAAAGAATATGCTACTGGTGGTTTGACATCACATCACAGAATACAGAATTATGCTTTCAATATTTTTTCTTGAGGTATCTTTTTGGTTATTTCTCTTTTTCTTACTAAAAAGGTTAGTAACCTTCAGAGGTTAGAAAACCTTACTAAAAAGGTTTCCTTACTAAAAAGGTACAGTGTTGTTACTAATATTTTTGTACAGTGATTTCCCGCATATTGTATTTTGATAGATATTGCCAGATTACCCGCAAAAGGAGTTCACATTCTTCACATCTTTACTAACAATGTGAATTAAGTTTTCCATCCTTAATTATCTTGATAGGAAAAGTAGTATATCAGTTTGGTTTTATTTTGAATTTTTTAAAGTTATACAGAATGTTTAGCATATTTTCATATGTGAAAGCAATTTGTATATTGTTTTGTGAATAAATTATTCCTCTCTTTATATTTTTATTCTGTTGCTTGCATTTTTCCTATAAGTTTTAAGAACTATACATATATGATTTTTGGTTTATTTTTTAAAGATTTGTTTATTTATTTATTTGACACAGAGAGATGAAATCACAAGCAGGCAGAGAGGCAGGCAGAGAGAGGAGGAAGCAGGCTCCCCGCTGAGCAGGGAGCCCGATGCGGGCCTTGATCCCAGGACCCTGAGATCATGACCTGAGCCAAAGGCAGAGGCTTTAACCCACTGAGCCATCCAGGCGCCCAAGAACTATACATATATGTTAAGAAAATTATTTTAAGATGTTTATTCTTGTCATTCCAATTTTATCTTTTGAACTTTTAAAATTTTTTGGACATATTTAATTTTATGAAGTTAAATTTATTTACCTTTTATAGCACCTGAGCTTTCTATCTTATTTAGAAAGGTCCCCTTCACAAATAAATTTTTTTTCTTAAGATTTCATTTATTCATTTGACAGGGAAAGAGCAATCACAAGTAGGCAGAGAGGCAGGCAAAGAGAGAGGAGGAAGCAGGCTCCCTGCCAAGGAGGCAGCCCAATGCAGGGCTTGACCCCAGGATCCCGAGATCATAACCTGAGCCTAAGGCAGAGGTTTTCACCCACTGAGCCACCCAGGTGCCCCACAACTAAATACTTTTAAAATTCACATATTTTCTTCCATATCCATTAAGATGTCTCCTTTTTTTGAGGTAAAAATTCCATTCCTTTAATTTGAGATGAAATCAAATTTTGTATATTTAAAAATCTAATTTTAAAATATTTTGTGTTAAGTTTATTGTTTAATTGATATTTTATGACTATATTTTTTGTAAAACATAAATAATGACTTAACTACCCAAGCTCATGGAAGGCACATGGGATTTAAGATGAATAAATAAAGATCATTTTTACAAGTACATCAATTTGTCTAGGCAGATTATAAATAAAAATTAGTGTTAATAATAAAGAGTATTAAAAATAAAGTATCGTGAAGAAAAACAACTCTATCTGAAACACAGAAGTTGTCTTAAAAAGCAAACTCATTGAAGTACATGGGTGACTCAGTTGGTTAAGCATCACCTTTCAGCTTAGGCTATGATCCCAGGGTCATGGGATCAAGCCCCATCTTGCACTTCCAGCTCAGCAGGGAGCCTGCTTCTCCCTCTCCCACTCCCCCTGCTTGTGTTCTCTTTCTGTGTCAAATAAATAAATAAAATTAAAAAAATAAAAAAGCAAGCTCATTGATTATTTTGGCTTAAAAAGCTGAAATACCTTGAATAATAAAATCCTTTCACATAAGAGCAATTTTTAGCTTATAAAACTTTATCATAGCTAATACAAAGTTTATGGCATGCCAGAAATTCTTTAAACTATTTAATTTGCTTCATTGTTCATAATTTGTTTACTTTTGTCTATAGGGTAATTTCTAATTCTATTAAGAGCTTATAATGTAATCTTAGGATAATTCATTTACTTACAATGCTATTGACTGGATCAATTCCAATAATATTTCCTCTGATTATATGTATAGCCATTAGATTCAGTAATTGTTTAGACCTTGTAAACTGTCTTACACATGAAAACAAAAAGAGAGGCCTCTAGTAGTAATAGAACTTGATATTTTTAAACAAATTTCAGACATTTTTAAATCATTTTAAGTATTTGTAGGGGCCTATAGCTATATGTTTAAGGAATTAAAAAATGATCATAGTGGTAAAGTAATGCCAGTGTTTTAAAAAGAGGATAATTTTCAAAATGGAATCTAGCTTAACCGTTTAGCTTAACTTCTTTCATAAATCACTTCAACCAATTCATAACTAATGTTAAAATATAAATATTACAAATAAGTTTTAACCATCATATGGTTCTTTGTGATACTTGATTAACATGGTTAGTATTTTTTATTCCATTACTTTCAAATTCTTCCTACTAGTATATGTGAGAAGCTTAATTTTTTTTAAAGAACAAAATACAAAAAGGGTTTTAATGATTTAGATTTGTGAATAAATTTGGATTCTGTTGATTTTTAAAATGTAAGAGGAACCCGGGTAATGTCCACACTATTTTGAAAATGAGTCATTATTTTTAATGTTTTGGTCACAGAGATAATTCCTTTCTGAGCATTGACTCCTTGAAAAAATTAAGCATTTCTGCTTATAAGATGTTTATTTTTTAGTAAATTTCCTAAGTGGACAGAGCTCTCAGGAGAGTTTATGGCCAGAATTGGACAAGGGTAATGTGCCCTGTGGCCAGGCCTGTGGAAGTGGCAACAATGTTTGCAAAAGCAGATACTGAATCAGGTCAACTCAAGATCTCAAAGAGTGGATATAGTGAGGTCAGCACCTAGTAGACAGGGTATTTACATCAACGTCAATGTTGAGGAATCAGATAAATAGTTGAATTTGGGATGATTCAGACAGGGTTTCATATGCCAGTGTATCTCATAGAGTGTGTAGCATTGGTAAGAAAGAAGAAAAAATGACAAGATGCTTCAGTGACTAAATCATGAGGATGACAGTGATGGACATGAAGAAATGGAACTTTGGAAAATAAGAATTTGGGTAATTTGAGTATTTAAAGAATCTGGGCAGCTTTTAATTAGAACAGATAATAAGAAAATATTATAAACAGACTTAAACTTTTGATTTATCCTATGTGTTTTTTATGGCTCCTATGAAGAAAGAAATCATTATCCACACTTGGCTTACCTGAGTATTACAGATGGAGATAAAGGAAAACATCTAGAGAAAGGTTATCAATATTCTAAAAATTTTATCTGCAGGTAGAGATTTTAACCATAGTTGCTGAGCTTAGCTTATAATATGTATATGAAGACTGGTACTATTATAAAATGTGAAATATGTTATAATTGTTTCCATTCTGAAGACTATACCAAATTTATATCAGTGCTACTTATTCTGGTAAATAAAAATGGTACCCTGTTTTAAAGTGTTAATATTTTATAGCATTTTCTGAAGTAAAAGTCATGGTTATTTCTTACTAAAAATGGCCATTAAAATCCTTTTCCCATGTATTTTCTCATTAGCTAAATAATAAAAAAAAATAATGGGTGTCTCTCAATTTTTCTTCATACAGTTTGGTACTATAGAGTGAAGAAATTTAATAGCAATTTTACTTGTGCCCTCATTATTGGTATGCTGTAGTCATTTTCTTCTTTTCAATGACTTTGAAAATGATCTTGTACAGTAGCGGCTTCTTATTATCCAGAAAGGTACTAGGAATAGGTGTAATCTCATTATACCCACAACCACTCAGTAGAAAAATATGTAATATTCATGTGAATATCTGTGAGGTAGTAGGGTATAGTTGAATAGCTTCATTTTCTCTGCTATACGATGGTACAATTACATTTATTTTTTTAAATGACAAACTCATAAAATTATACAGTGACAATCAGCACAAATGCAGAGTTGCCATTTGCGTAGGAGAAATGGGTTACAGGATAAACCTCTAATTTAGCTAATGGAATTTTGAAATAGAGCTTATAACCAAAGTGAAATCAGACACAATGGTCTTAGTTGACTCTATTTTATAATCACTTACATTTTTATTGCTAATTCACCTAATTGAAGTCAGGAGTAAATACACCATTAGCTCTGGATAACTTAGGTTAGGGTTGAATTTTACTGTTACAAAGGATATGTAAATGTCCAAAGAAAAGATGCACAGATATGCTGAATATTGTTAGCAAAACAGGAAAACAAAGAGTTTAAATTACAAGTCTGTTTCTTAAGTCTATCTGCAGTGCCTTTTGAGATCCCTTTGTGACCTTTTTAAATCTATGTTCTAAATAATTTATTTTGTATTGAAGTAATCTGTTTACATAAGAAAATAGATATATAATAAATAATATATTTTTCTATTATTTCTTAACCAAGCAAATGTCTGGATGTTGCAATATTCTAAGTGAGGATTATGATTTAAAATATTAAAATAAATGTTTCAATATGAAAAGAAATAACAACATGAAATAATTCATTCGCTTTGGACAAAAATAATATTTATATCTTAAATAAAACAGCAAAAATTTCAATTATATTAAATATCAATTAAAATATTGAAATTTGGGAGCATCTTGGTGGTTGGTTAAGCAGGCGGGTCTTGGTTTTGGCTCAGGTCATGATCTCAGGGTCCTGGGATGAAGCGCTGCATAGGGCTCCACTCTCAGTGGTAAGTCAGCTTGAAGATTCTCTCTCTCCCTCTGCCCCGCCCCAACTCGTGCTCTCTCTCTCTCAAATAAATAAATATTTAAAATAAATAATGAAGTTTGTCCATTATTACCAGATCTCGCTGCCTGTTTCTGTCTCATATTTACAAAATATTAAAAACATTAATAACAGCCACAGCAACAACATGCTAAAAGCCTATAAATACCTTTACAAAGCTGAAGCACATGTTCTTTAATTAAATTGTCAAAAACTTCAAGTAATTTTATTGATTAACAAGAGCAAATGGGATGCCTGGGCGGTTCAGTCAGTTAATCCTCTGCCTTCAACTCAGGTCATGATCCCAGGGTCCTGGGATGGAATCCCATGTTCTCCCTCTGCCTGCTGTTCTCTCTACTTGCTCTCTCTGTCTCTCTCTGACAAATAAACAAATAAAATCTTAAAAAAAACAAAACAATAACCAGCATTTACTAAGGTTATTATTCCAGGAGGTATATTAAGCTCATTTTATAAATTTTCTCATTTCTCATAAACCTTATGAGGGAGAAACTACTAATATCTCCATTATGCAGATGAAGAAGCAGTTGCCTACAGAGTTTGAATAGCCTGCTGGTGTTAGGGAAAATCTAAGGGGTGGCAGTGGCCTTTAGACCTACACGGCTAACCGTTTTCCTCCTGTATATTACAGTGTGGGCGTGGTCGGGTAAACCTGTTAATCTTAAGAGAAAAATGCATTAGGATCATCTTTAAAAATTACATACCTCATTCCTTGTTATTATGCTATTTTTAAATGGGTTACAGATGTAAACAGATGTGTTTTGAGTATTCTTGAAAAATGAGGATTGAAATAATTTTGTCATCAAACAAAAATCATTGATTATCTTAGTTATTAACCAGTTTTCCAGCCTCAGGAATGAGTTGCTGCATCTGTATAACTTTTTATTTATTGCAGGGCCAATTTTATTTCTTACCATATGTGATATCTGCTAGGAAAATATGACTAATTATAATAAAGATTTACTCTAACAATAACAGCATTAATTTCCATCAATATTCTTAGTGTTACTTTTTTATTAGGCCAGGTTTCCATTGCTTAAATTTAATATCTAATAATATACATATATATAATAATACATATTATGTACAATATGGTTTATATATAATATCAAACACAATATATTAAGGTAATATACTTAATTTATGACAATTATATGAACACATATTACATAAATGAGGATTATTATAGAAGAGGAGGCAAAAAGAATATAATGAACTAGTTCATTTGAAGTTTAAATATTTACTTAACTACATTCTACTGAAATATTAAATTTTAAAATCTATATTTGAAGGAAGCAAACAGGCATTGTTTGCATGGCCTCTGAAACGTGAACCAAAAATTATTTCAGAGCATGATTTTATGTAATAGATTTTATTGATCATTTATTTGCTAGACTATTATAACCCAAACTACATGACCAACAACTGGATCAGTAACTGCAGGATCTGGAAGATAATATCTTAATCCTAACTCAGAATCAGAAGAATTTGAATCTGCTTCTAGGCGATGTTTTCATGATGAAACACTGCTTCTGGATGATTTAGTTTTTCTTCCTACCATAAAACTGAACCAAAGCTCCTGTTTGATTACATTGGTTACATCACAAAGGTGGCTGAAACTACAGCAAATCTGCCTCGATGAAAACATGACCTCCATAAATATCCGGCAAATGACTATAATAAATCTTCTGTTTTATGATATATTCATAGAATGAGATATTCTGAATAATGAAGTAGTATACATGAACAGATAAATGTTGACAAAAGTAATATGGACAAACACCATTTTATACATCTTAAAGCACTTATCTTCTAATTTTCGAAGAACAGAAAAACAGTGCTTTGTAAAAGAACATGCAAATGTATTAGTTAGAACCTCAGAATTGCTACATCTGTGAGAAATTCAGTTTTGTTGTTTTATCATCATATTCTCAGAAACTACCATTTTCATACATCCTAACAGCCAATATTGCTGTTTTCAGCATTTAAAGCAAATAATTGCAGATAAAACATACTGCTTTTGGCAACAGGAAAGGATTATTATATTATATAAAATAATTCAGTCATGAATGTAAGAAAATGTTTTTTCTTTAATTTTGCAAGTGCTGGTTAAATATTAAAACTATTAAATAGACATCTAAATCTCATTTTTTTAATCTTGGTTATTTAAATAATTCATTCATTTTTGTGTATTTCTTTCCAATTAAGTATGGCTATTTTTATCAGCTTTGTTACTTTCTTATTAAGTAGTCAACAAACAACATTTAAATCACACCCCTTTATTCCGTGAAAATTTCAGCTTTCTAACATTATTCCGTTCTTAATTCAGTCTCGGGAATTTCTTATTTAATGATCTTGTTCTCTACCAAATAGCATCTACCTGGTATACTTGACAATGCTGAATTTACCTGAAACCCTGTGCCTCTGAAAAACAAGGAAGGTAGAAGAAACACCCTCCTTTCCCCCATCACACACACACACACACACACACACACACACACACACACACACACACACACACACACACACACCCTTTTTGTGCTCTGGAAAAGGACTCAAAGGATTACCCTTCCCCATTTGACTCAGGTAAGACTGGGTATGTCACCTTTGTTTACTTACAATAAGGCCAGACACAGACCTGCATTCCCATTCTTTGCTTCATAAGTGGTTAGCTGAACTGCTTTATCCTCACTGATTAATAGAAATAAAATGCTTGTTATCCAAACTGTGGTTAAAATTATCTCCTTCCCTGAAATTTGACCTACCTTGAAACTGGGCCAGCAAACAACCCATCTTAAGGGATGATGTCCCCTACTCCCCCACCCCTGGTAAAACTTATACTCCTCTGTATAAAAGAAAATCACTTTTGCCTAACCCTGAAATGCCTGCAAATCTTGTCACAGCTTCTCTCTAGTCTAATAGTCCCTGTATTGAGTATTTCCCTACCTAATAGTCCCTCTCCACCATCAAATAGTAATTCTTTCAAATAAAGGCTTTCCTTATTAGATCTGCATTTTTTATTTGATATACCCTACAATTTTTATTATTAATAAAATTAAGCTTCCACAGCATGTTTCAAGAATCCCAGTCTGTTTTTGCTTCTCCTCCCTTTCCAACTCCAAATTGTCAAGCAGTCCGTGGGCCTCAATAGATTTTAATCTCAGTAATCTTACCTTTTGCCCTCCATTCTTCTCAGGGGTTCTTGTTTCTCCTTAAATACCCCGATAGATAATTATAATGACACTTTTTATTTAACATATCTTCAACTTACCGGCTCCTTTTTTGTTTACTCATATTCATTTTGCAGTGGTTTAAGTCCATCTCTATTTAACTGATGGGAGAAAAAATTCTCTGTCATGCTGACTGTCCTGGCTTTTCTTTCATGATCGTTAATTTCAAGTGGGCTTTCAATGTTGCCAAGCAGTTGTAGCTGTATTTTTGTCAAACGTTCACTCTAGCACTTCTAAATTACTACTCTATGTTTCTAGTCTTTCCTCAAACTAAGAGTACCACCTCCTTATCTGTGCTCTCAGATAATAACCTTGCTTCCCATTTCACAAAGAAAATTATCACAATCATAAGAGAACTTCCAGAGAAGCTCGCAACACAGCATTATACACCTACTAGTATCTGGCCCTGCATTTTGTGCCTTCCTTTCTAACGTAAGAAATAAACTGTTCCCACGCATCCTAAGACCAACTCCTTCAGATGTGCAATACATCTTATCTTATCTTCCTTTCTCAAAGGCATTGTTATAGCGATTTATTTTCTTTCTTGCAGTATCAGTATCCACTTCTGTAAGTCCCACCAGCCTGCGTGCATGCCATTATTCTTCCCACGTTGAAAAATTTTTAATACAATAAAATATAAAATCTCTCTCTTTACTACTTTGGACTACATGTTCATTCTCTGCTCCTTTTTATAAAAATTTCTTCCAGCTGTATGTGTATTCTTACTTTCCTGATTCTTTTCCCATTTCCTTCACCCAATCAGAATTTAAGCCCATAATTTTACCAACATTACTTTTGTTAAGGTTATCAATAACTTTCACCTTTATAAATCTATTTGTCAGTTCTCAAACTTTCTTTTATTTGACTTATCAGCAGTATTTCTCATTATCATTCACTCCTCTTTGGAACACTTTTTTCTTTATTTGGTTTCTAAAATAATACACATTCCTCTTAACTCCATTGAAGTTTATTGGTTTCTGCTTATCCAAAATCTTAACACTGGAATGCGTTAACACTTCGTTCTTGGACTTTTCTCCTTCTGTATCTTCATTTACTAACACTTAGTCCAATGGATTTAAATAAGTATTTTTATACTGATAACTTCCAAGAATGTGTCTGTAACCTAGCCTTTTCTGTGAACTCCAAACATTTAATCCCACTGCTTACTCAGCATCTTCACTTGGATATCTTTCAATATCTGAGAGTTAATATTTCCATAACTCTTAATTTTATCCTCCAAATCCTCTCAACCTTCCTTATTTGCCATTTCTGTTAATGGTAATAATATCTTTCCATTTGTTCAAGCCAAAATCCTGCAAAAGACTTCGAGTTTACTGTTTCTCTCACAATTAACATGTTACCCACTACAAATTATGCTGGTTCTAGCTTTAACTTGTAGCTGAAGTTTTTAGAATGTAAATTTCAGAACTCCATGACGATAGATGGTCTCATAAGATAATAGGAGCTTTGTGTTGGGATTCCAGGAATTATGCTGAACTAGAAATACACCTGCTCTCCCTAATCAGCTTTCATTGATTGAATGGGCCAGCAAGCATTAAGTCCTAAAATCTGAATAATGAGAAACAAGAATGAGAGTGTCCCTGATGTCTTTCAGAGGCAAATGAAAATATGATAACAAGGAAATAATAGAAGTTAAAGATAATTTTTACATGTAAATTTTTCAAATGTCCACAACTCAATCCAAGATAAATAACTACATGAGAAGACTCAACACACACACACACACACATGCACACACAAAACCAGCAGTAACTCTCCTATTAGCACTTTAGATATTGGGTGATTCAGTCAAAGATTGTAATACCATTCTGCTTGCTGTAATCAAGACTATAACTACAAACATGGATTTCAGCATAGAACTAGAAAATGTAAAAGAGGACATGGATTTTTAAAATAAACAAATAGAAATTCTGGAGTAAAAGCTAAAAGCTGCTTATTATGAAAATCAGTTAGAATGAGGCATGCGTACCAAAAGGACAGAAAATCAAGAAAAGATGATAAGAGATATAGATAGTATAGTGTGAAGATTTATTGTTTGATTCTTTAGAGAGACTGAAGATGAACAAAAGAAATAACTAAAGAAATAATATCTGATAATTTAATACATAATAAAAGACACAATCCACAAAAGGAAAAACTCCAGTATTTCAAACAAGGTAGATCAAAAAGAATCCACAAAGTGGTGGATATAATAGAGGAAATTGCTAAAAACAAAAAGGGAAGAACTTTTACTTCGAAAGTATCAAGTTGCTTTTGTTAACTATTAGATTGTCCTTTTGCCAACAATGAGAACACAAAATAATGGAATGGTATTTTCTGTATGCTATAAAACAATCACCCAATATGAATTCCAATTAAGTTTTTAAAAATGCTCTATAGTGTTAAAAGTAAAATGAAGATACTTTTAGACAAAAAAAAAGAATTTTGGACATTTTTATAATCAGTACTTCACAAATAAAGGAACAATAAAGGAATAATAAAAGACTTCCTTGATGCAGAATAAATATCCCAAATGGAAGATAAGAAGAGCAGGAAGAAATGAAGAATTACAAAAGGTAAACATGTGGCTAAATCCAGATATTACATTCATTTTATCAAATACTAATGGCATGTGTAGTTGAATATACAAAGTCATATACACATATATAATCTAAATACAGCATAATGTCATATAAACACATAATTTGTAAGGTAAATAGCAGAGTGCCTTTGTTCTATGTATCCTATGGTTCTTGCATTGTGTATAATGTTTAAGTACCAATTAAACATCTTTGCTAAATCAAAGATGGAATATTGTAATATATACAAAACTGCACCAAAAAAGTGAGGTTAAATCCCAAATAACTTCAAAAGAAAGTAAATAATCACAATTATTTAATATTTCAAAGAATGTAGGAAAACTGATTGTTTGTTTGTTTGTTTGTTTTTTAAAGGTGCCATGAAAATCAGCACAAGGTTCAGATTTAGGAATAATAGCAGGGTCAGATTGGAAGGTGCTCCTGAGGTTCTCTGAGGACCTGCAAAAGTTGGTATTATTTAGATCTGCCCTGGTTGTTGTTACATAGGTGTTTAGTTTGTAATTTATTAAGTGGTACATAGGTATGTATACAACTTTTAAAGAGTTATATTTTATAATTTAGAGAACAAAGGTATTAAGGAAAGAGCCTTCATACTTTATGACAATATTTCTAGAAGTTTTATATTAGTATCTCTACTATTATTGATTCTTTTAATTTTCTATTTCTTATTTGAATTTGCTGACATATGGAGGAGCTTACCAACAAGTTACCTGTTGAATTTCCTCACAATGTTTTATATTATTTTTTTTCTGATGATGGTATGGAACTGTGACATGCCCAAAATATTAGCAATGCTTAGTAAGTTATTCTATTCAAATCGACTTTCTAGGTACAAGTATGTTCTAAATTAAACACAGGCAACTCTCATTATTCACAGTAGTTGTGTTCTATAAAATTGCTCCAAATAATAAATTAGCGAATGATAAATGATTGCTCTTAGGGGAAATACAGAGTTCGGTTCATGCAAATCTCTGGTCCCATTTTCATCAACTGATCAGTACATAACTTTGTTTTGTGTGTGTTTCTGCTTACCTTATTTAAAATATATTATTGATTCATTAACAGTGAACTCATAGTGCTATAACTCATGCTTGAATGAAACTTATCTAACACATGTATATTCTCTGCAAGGCACATCATAGCATTTTAGTGCTTAGGAAGGCACTTTAGTACTATGGTTAAGAATAATTTTAGGGACACCTGGGTGGCTCAGTTGGTTAAGTGTCTGCCTTCAGCTCACATAATGATCCCCGAGTCCTAGGATGGGGACCCATGTAGGGCTCCCTGCTGGGCAGGGAGTCTGCTCTCCCCTTGCCCCTCATCCCACTCATGCTCTCTCTCTTAAATAAATAAATAAAATATTAAAAAGAAGAATCATTTTTAAACAACGAAATTGCCAACCAAAACATGAAAATGCAAAAAAAGTGGCACTAAGTAGATCGCGCATGCACACACACACACACACACACACACACACACACACACACACACACGTTTACAGCATGAAGGCTGAAACAAGAAGGCAAAACATCACCCTCTCCAACCTCACCAGAAAGACATATGTGATTCACTTTTTTTTCAATCTTTTTTTATATTGTTAGGTAGGTAGAATTTCCTTTGTCTTTCAAGGTCCTGCTAGTTGGACTAAGAACCAAATTGACATGAGACAGATTAACAAGAGAAAATAAAATTTAATTTTGTATGTACAAGAAGTCCACAGACATGAAATTCCAAAGACAGCCAGTATGACATGAGCAGTATGTCATTATGAACTAATGAAAATGGGATGAGGGCGCCTGGGTGGCTCCGTGAGTTAAAGCCTCTGCCTTCAGCTCAGGTTATGATCTCAGGGTCCTGGGATCGAGGCCCACATCGGGCTCTCTGCTCAGCAGGGAACCGGCTTCCTCCTCTCTCTCTGCCTGCCTGTCTGCCTACTTGTAATCTCTCTCTCTGTCAAAATAAATAAATAAAATCTTTAAAAAAATGGGATGAATGTCTGGGACTTCAAAGGGAAGGAATGAAATTTATTTATTTATTTATTTTTAAAGACTTTTTTATTTATTTGACAGAGAGAGACACAGCAAGAGAGGGAACACAAGCAGGGGGAGTGAGAGAGGAAGAAGCAGGCTTCCTGTGGAGCAGGGAGCCAATGCAGGGCTCGATCCCAGGACCCTGGGATCATGACCAGAGCTGAAGGCAGACACTTAAGGACTGAGCCACCCAGGTGCCCCAGGAATGCAGTTTAAAGATGAAAAAGAGTAAATGTTTGGTAAGGAAATATTCGCTAGGCCATTTAGAAACAATGGGACACAGAAGACTTTGGTCAAAGGCCTTGCTAAACTTCTTCCCTGTCTATCTTCATAGAGGAGTTCCTCTATCTAAATTCTTTTTAGATAGTTGAGGGGGAAGGAAAAAAGCTTTTCCTAAATCTGCTGGGATTTGATTGCTTTTAATTCAAAATAATCATCATGCTAAACCAGCCCATTTTAGGGCAGCCTGCTTTTGGCCTCTACGTTATGCATAAAAAAGGAATTGAATTATCTTAAAATTTCAGAATGCCTCTCTTCTATTCAAATAATTAAAATTGCCTCCTTTTTTCTTTGATATTAGGACTTGAATTCATCAGTTAAAAATATAAAATTAGTGTTATAAACGAAACATTGTAATACTACTGAAATGAAAGATTATAGAGCTAAATTTTTTTTTCCAGTATAAAAATAGTTAGATCACCAGGGAAACATTTTGTGACCACTGACATTTTGTTATTTGATTCCCTAACATGATCACTGTAGGTTAAAGAAGCACATTTTCAAAATGAATAGGCTAATTAGAAAGCATTTAAATTGTAGTTGCTCTGAAATTTGCAGTTGATAATGTTCATTGCCCTTCCTGTTTTATAATACAATGGGATACTCATACTTCTTTTTAATGTAAAGTTTGACAAATTGGAGATGTAATGTTAATCTACAAGTTGAGTAGAAACAGTGGTATCTTGTATCTTCATTCTGTATTGCAATATTTTAAATAAGTTAGTATGCTTAGATAGGTATAAGGCTGTATAATTTGGTATGGCTAATGAATTGCTAGTTAGGTAGAATGAATTGTTATTTAAAACAGGTAAACAGGTAGAAAGGTAGAATGAATAGACAGGTGGAATGAATTGTTATTTAGAACATGGGTTTGAGGGGTAATTGAGGTGCCTACAGTTATCTCCTGGAAGAACTTTTCTGTATCCCAATGATAGACTTGAAGGAGATTGGAATTTTTCACCCCAAAATATGCCATTTTGTCATGAGGATTATTTTGAGATAAAGGCAGTCAAAACCCAGCAGGTTCAGGAATAGCTCTCTTCCTCCAGCTCATCTGCAAAACTGGAAAGGGATCCTGTACCAGGAAGGGAGCTATTATTAGAGAGAACGGTTTTTACCTAAGAAACTTACCTGTGTAATAGGGCAGTCTTTGTTTTCCAAACATCCCTGTTTCCCTGTGAGTGTCCTTCCTTCCCTTTATATTTCCAGACTCTTACCCCTTCCCTTAGCACAAGGTGTTGTATAAGTCTCAGTTACCTGCCTTTTGAGTCTTCATATATGTTTATGAGGATCAACATTTGTTGATCTTCTATTAATTTGTCTTATTTCATGTTACTTGTTTGACCAGCCAGAGAATTTGTAAGTGTAGAAGGGAAAAATTTCTCCCTAGTAGAGCCATTCCTTTGATTTATCTCTGAATGTCACTGGAAAAAATCCTCTAATAAAATGACTATCTGGGGAGGATAACAAACCAGTCCTCACTAGCTATTTTTAAACCTTTTTAAATATTAGTTTACCATATCAATTAGTAGACATCTGCCAAGACTCTAAAAAATGTGGTATAAAGAGCTTATAGAAAGGTCCAATTGAGCTTTTAAAAGAACAAAGGTGTGGATCCAAAGAAATCTTTATTTAGATCCAAAAGCATTCTATAAAAAATTATTTATTAATAAATGAATTTTTTAAAAATCACCAACTCCAATATAAATACAAAAACTCTACTGTTTTATATGCAAAAACAAAATAAACAAAAAAAGCAGTAGAAATATACTTACTGTTTTAAAGCATAAAATTCATCAGGTATACAGGAAAAAATCTTCCAAAAAGATTTTGACCACTAAACAGAAAACTATAAAGTGTTACTGAGAAAAAGCTTAAGGGATAACTGAATAAATGGAGGCATATACTATAATTTTAAATAGGAAGTAACATTGAAATGACATAAATTCTCCCCAGACTGATCTCCCCCCCTTCAACTCAGTGCACTCATGCAAAGGAGTGTGCATGTGGTTGTATGTGTAAATGTGTGAATGTCCAGTCAGTTTTGTGTAAATTTACAAGATAATATGTTGTTGCAAATGACAAGATTTCATTCTTTTTTATGGGTGAATAATATTCCATTGTATATATTACCACATCTTCTTTAGCCATTCACTCATTGATGGGCATTTGGGCTGCTTCCATAATCTGGCTATTGCAAACAATGCTGCAATAAGCATAGGGGGTATTAATCCTTTCATATTAGTATTTTCATATTCTTTGTATAAATACCTAGTAGTGTTATTACTGGATAATAGGATAGTTCTATTTTTAATTTTTAGAGGAACCTGCATAACCGTCTTCCATGGTGGCCACACCAGTTTACATTCCCATAAACAGTGCATGAGGGTTCTTTTTTCTCCACATTTTCACCAACACTTGTTGTTTCGTGAGTTTTTTATTTTAGCAGAATGGCTACATTTTAAAAATACTCATACTGCCGAAAGTTGGCAAGAATGTGGCCCACCTGGAAATCTCATATGCTCCTGGCAGTGGGGGGGAATGGTCAATGTGTTTGGAAAACTTTTGGTAGTTACCTAGTGAAGCTGAAAATATATGCATAGTCCATGACTAAAGTAATTCAATTATTATACACACCTGAAATGCACAGATATGTGCAACAAGAGATATTAAGAGAATGTTCACAGCTATGTTTTTTTCATAGTAGCCCTCAAATGGAAACACTCTAGATGTCATTCAAGATTATAATTGATTATGAGAAACATTGAAAAGAACTACTGCTACCCTTTATAATATTGACGAATATCACAAACATATTGATCAAAAAACCAGCATACAAAAGTATATACTGTATGATTCCATTTATTCAGAGTTCAAAAACAGATATAACCTAATGTATGAGATAAGAATCAGATTAGTTACCTTTCTTGTAGGTAATGGCTGGGAGTTTTCAAGAGGAAGGCTTCCTGGGGGCTTGCTTATTTTATATATTTTTTTCTTTGAGTTATGGTTAGTTGGGTGTGTTCACTTAAAAAAAATCAACAAAATGTACATGTTATTTGTTCACTCTTCAATGTGTTTGCTTTATTTTTTTAAAGAACTCCACTTAAAAACAAGTTGAATAATTTTTATTTTCTTAGATTCAGTAAATAAGATATTGATTCTTCATGACAGAGTGATTTAAATCAGAGTAACTTAAAAAAGGAGAAAGTAACCCAACTCTTGACATTCAAAAAACATCCCAATTGCAGCTCTAGTACAAGAGATTTGACCGAGGTTTCTGTTAAATATTATAACCTTGTAAATGAAAGATGACCAGGTCATCATCAAATGATTCTAAGATAGTATCGTAAACTACAGAATGTTTTTTTTTAATTTTATAATGTTTGTTTGAGTGTTTAAGTGTCGATAATCCACCAACCATTAGATATGTTAAGCAGCTAAAATTACAGTGGTTATAGATGACCATATGGTCTGTGGCCTGACTCAGACATGGTCATTCTTGACCCTGATGAATGTTCTCAGAAAAGTTTATTGTCAGAATAATCTCAGAAAAGATTAGTCAGAGTGTAGCACTTTTAAAAATTATTTACAACAGGCTTATGATTCTGACTTAGACTTTTCTTTTTTTTTTTTTAAAGATTTTTTTTTTTATTTATTTCACAGAGGGAGAGAGATCACAAGGAGGCAGAGAGGCAGGCAGAGAGAGAGAGGGGGAAGCAGGCTCCCCGCTGAGCAGGGAGCCCGATGCGGGCCTCGATCCCAGGACCCTGAGATCATGACCTGAGCCGAAAGCAGAGGCATTAACCCACTGAGCCACCCAGGCGCCCTGACTTAGACTTTTCTTTGCAAAAACCCAGGGTTTGTTCTAAAACTGTTCATTTCACCCTACTATAGATATTAAGTATAATTGTAACTGAAAAAATTTATTAGGGATGCTCATTAGGAAAAATAAAACAAAATAATGATTAATCCCGATAAAAACAGATTATCATCCAATGTTAATCTGTGTGTGTGTGTGTGTGTGTGTATGAGAAAGAGAGAGAGAGAGAGAGAGAGACAAAATGAGAGGCAGACAGAAACATATTCACTCTAGTTCCCATGTGAACAGTCTGTTATTTTGCATGCTCCTTTTAGTCTCACATAAGAATATTTTAATTATTCTGTGTGATTTGGGCTCAGCTAATTATAATATGCGCCATAAATCTATTTTATCTTATTTTTTTCCTAAAATATGTCATTTTTAATTGGTGTTATAGATTCTAGATCTTATGGATATATTGTTTCTGAACATTTACCTGTTTTAGAGGAAGTAAAAAGAGAAAGAAAGAGGGAAAATGGTTATGGAAATAACAACCTTCATGGCTTCATTTTCCAATGCCACATTAGAAATATCACAACACACATTTAGGGGGATTCATATATCATAGAGTTTAACTAGCAGTGTAACCAGGAAAAAAAAATTCTTGAACATGGCTAGTAGTGTGGCCTAACTTCAATAACATTCTAGAAGAATAAAATGATGTGTGATGTTGTCTAATTTTAGTGCTATAAGGCATAGTCCTTTATTGGGTATGAAATCATGAACCTCAGATGCCCATTATTTTAAACTCCCTTTTTTTCTCCGAATTACAGAATGTAAAATAACAAGATACACTTCCTTTATTTCCCTGTTGTTTGACTATTACTTTATCACTAGTAACCTTTGACCTAAGCCTTCGTGTGTTCTGTAACTTCAGAATTTTTGATACTTGTTGGAGAACCATGGCCCTAGAATATATGGCATATATCTAACAGCAGGAAAAAATAAACCATAAGTAAAATAAATCATATAATGCTTACTTGTTCACACAGTTGGGATAAATGTTACAAAAAAGGTTATATTCTCATAGTGTAAGTATTTGACAGTTTTTTGTCCAGATCACAGATTAAAACAATATTACTTCATATTCATAAAATTTCAGCATATCTAAACATAAAAGCACATACACAGGAAGGGATGAAAAGCCTTCCCACACATTGCTAATGTCATTTTTTAAGGACAGTAGGGAATTTCTTTCCCAAGGATAGGAAGTAATTGTTTCTCATGGGAAGAGATGGTCATGTACTACCTCAAGGAATTAGAGGGCCCACAGAAGAAAGATTGAGGGGAAATCTGCCATCTTTCACTCAATACTATGTCTTTTTGAGATTTAGTCAAATTACTATACATATCAGTTGTTTGTACCTTTCTATTGCTGTGAGTAATAATACTTTTATAACTATACCACCATTTGTTTATCCATTCTCTTAGTGATTGATATTTGGAATTTTGTCAGCTTTGAGCTTGGAAATAAGTCTTTTTGCATGTTTTGTACAAGGTACAGTCTACATGGGTCAACTGAAATAGTGAAGTAAAGGAAGATATACAATACAAACATCAGTCAAATGAAAGCTGGACTAAGTATTTTTCAAAGTATACCTCAGANTAGATATTTGAAAACAACATAACTGAAATGTGTTGAGGAAAAACAAAGTTTGATGCTTTGCAAAAACTATCAGTGAGCAAAATTATTTGAAACGCAGAATATGAGTTACGACAATGTTAGAAGAGTAATGTAGATGTAGCTGACATTGGAAGGTGGAAAGGTGGCAGGCTGGAGAGCCTAGGAGGTTTATCATGTTTTAGTAAAGACAAGCTAGTGCCAACTATACCTCAATTGTAAGCTGGTTAACATAAGAGATATGTATTTCTTATTTATATAACAATATTGAGCAAGGTTTTTAGGTCTGTTTTCCTCCATGCAGTTACTCATAAACCTTGGCTCCTTCCATCTTTGATTCTGTCCTCTCAGTATACTTAACCAGCAGAAAGTAGAAGAGCATGGAGATACATGCAAGGAAGTTTTATAAACCACTCCTGAAGGAGATATATATGTTATTTGCACTTAAATCACATTTCAGAAAATATGGGCAAAAGTAGCCAATCCCAGGAGGTCTAGGAAGTGTAGTTTAATTGTAGGAAGGGAAAGCGGGAATAGCTCAAACACAAGTGTTACCATACGCCTGTGGGAAACTAGCAAATATTTCCTAGTGAGGCAATGGTTCAAACTGTGCAAAGTGAACTGTGAAAAAACCACCTTTCCTTTCCATACAAGTCAAGGAAAAGAAAAAGCTGAAATGATTGTCGAATGCTGTAGTTACAAATGCTGTGGTCACACATTCTCTTGTGTTTAAGATCTACACACAAAATAATGTTTTTAAAAGTAAAATAAAGGTACCCACTCAACTTGGAAATTCATAGGTCTTTATTGACCTTAACAAAGTCTTAAGGGCAAGGGACAGTAAAGACAAACCATTTTTAATTAAACCGAGGGGTTAGAGATTAAGACCAAGTGCAGACTCCTTTACCAAGAAGGTTGCCAGGGAAATGACAAAAATTCGTGTTGGTAGAGGTAGGCTTAAAATTGAGAAAGAGTGTGTGTGTAAGATTAGAAAGACAATGCTGAGAATGGCTGAAAATATAAAATAAAAATACTCTTTCAAATATACCAATATACACGTGGAAATCTGCCAAGATGAAATACATAATATGAGTTTTACAATACAGTGTTATATTTTAATATTCACAAGAACCTTATGAGCAAAATATCATTATTAATATATTAATTTCAAATGGGAGTGGTAGGCAAAACGTTTAAGCAACTCTCCAACGAAGTAATTAGGAATCTAGAATTTAAAGCAAAGTCATTCTGATTCTGAACACTGAATTCTTAAATACTATGTTTTTACCATCTTCTAAAACAAACAGTATACCTTCCAAATTCATTGTATTAATTCAGACAAGTAAAGATACAGTTAACAGGTGGATGATGGTACAAATAATTTATTAACACGGTAGTAAAAATATGTAAGAAGTCTTAAACAATTGTCCAGATTTTTCCCTTCACTGATAACTAAGTTCCCATTTTATGAATGAAAGAAAACTTCTGGAATTGGATACTTTGGCAATGTGATAAGGAATTGGAATGGTTACTGATAGTAAGGGGCATAATAGCTATTTCAGTATCCACTTTAAGATTATAAGGCAGAGTTGAAGATCCAGATGAATTTAGAAGCCATTCATCAAACTTCTTATAAACCTTAGTTCTAAGAGAATTACTTAAATCTGACTCTTCCTTAAACATGGTATTAAAATAAGATTTTGAAAGTGTTTCTCTTCACATAGGATCAGTTAGAATTACTCTTAAATGGTGCTTAAAAGAAAGGTTGACATGTGACTTTGACCTTGAATTTTTCAAGAATAAAGCAGCCCACTTAGGGTCTAAGATAGTTGGAGTGCTGAGGTTTATTGACTTCTGAATAATACTACTATTTTATATTGCTTATAAAGCTTCTCTCAAACATTTAACATTCTAATTTGGTTCATGTTTATGTGCAAATTTTGAATAGGTTTGAAGATCTTCAGGGAAAAACATTCTTCTTGCCATTTCATCACAATGACTGTAAAATTCTCTTGCATTTACTAGATATTCAGTTGTTATATGTTGAAATAATGAAAACATGTCCAAGGATAAAAGGCTTTCAAGTTTTTGAAGTATCAATAAAATAAACACACTTGATCTCTGTGAAAAAAAAAGTTCCTGTAGAGATGATTGTCAGACTTTTCGTAGTTCTTTAGTTTGTACTAGAAGTATTTGAGGTTAACGTGAATAACCTGCAAATCTACCAGATAATTATCTACTAGGGAATAAGCTATAACATGAGTGGGCAATTAAAAACTGGTAGGGATGAACATTATAGATTACACTATGGTGAGGTAAAAAATGCATAAAATTTTCACAGGAAAAAATTAACAGCTAGAGTTTTTGTGACAAGACTGAATGTAGGAGAAGAGATGTGAGTTATTGCCTTCTGCAAGTGTAAAAGTATATATACTTTAGGTAGATATGTCTATGTCTGCTCTGTATGATTGGAGTAGCTTTTCCAGGTACAGGGATGCTAAATTTTAGAGACCTAAGAGTTATACTTTCTAAACTGGTTGATAAGATAACAGGAAATTACAGTAATCAATAGGAAGTGTCAGATGAATTGGACTTGTAATTTTAAAACATGCACCAAAGCACCAGGGGTACTTCAGGCACCTCACAGGAGTACAGCATGATATTCTAAATGTTCAAGAGAAATGTGTTAACACTCAATAAGGTAGAAAAGTACATGAAATATTTGTTCAGAGATGTTTATAGTTTTCTTGTTAGTGCTACAATGGTTTCATTACATCATACCTTTGTTAAGTTGGATTTTCAGCAACTGTTGTGATAAAAAGCGAGTACCATGTGAAAATTAATGTAGAAGGAGAAATGAGGGTTTGAGGTTCAATCATATTCCTTATGGTGTTCATTCCCAACAACACAACCCACAAGAAATTGTGGTTATTTAACAATATTTAACAATATATTTTCTCTTGCAAATAAATAAATAAATCTTAAAAAAAGAAAAGGGAATGGGTGGTGTGTGCCTGGGTGGCACAGTTGGTTAAGTGTCTGACCCTTGGTTTCAGCTCAGGTAGTGATTTCAGGGTCAAGGGATGGAACCCTGTGTCAAGCTCCATACTGGGCATGGAACCCACTTAAGATTCTCTCTCTCCATCTCTCTCTCTCTCTCCCTCCCCCCCAACCTCTCCCCGCATGAGTGAGCTTGCTCTCTTTCTCTCCCTCTCAAATAAATAAATAAATCTTTAAAAAATATTATCTTTTAAATTCAAGAATATTTTTTCAAACAACTACTTAGTTGTTAAAATACAATTACACATTAAGTAGACTGAATGTAATTTCTTAATAAACAGGACTGTTAGGTATTTCTTTTGGCCTAAGAGCATCGTGAAAAATTACTGAATTATTAAGGTTGTGGTAAAAAACTGATAAAGTTTTGGAAGCCTCTACAATACAATATCATTAATATTAATATGTGATCTGCTATCTGTAATGCATGTGGGATTATGGATTTTGGTGGGATTTTTTTCATCCTGAAAGTGATATGTAATATTATTCTTGCTCTTAAGTTATCAAATAGGGCAAATAAGATATCAAAAGAGTTCACACCTCTCGAGAAAGATAATTATTTCAACTGATGTATGCTGAAGCTAAAAATCACACCTCTTATTCTACCTCAATTATTGTCTTAATACATGCTCTTCTTTTTGACAAGAACTGTTTGTACTCTTAATTTTTCCTCAGGTTTTAGCCACTATATGTATAAACTAAGTGACTTTCTATTTAACTTCTGTCATTACATTGGGCACCATGACTTTGCCTATCTAGACCTTAAAGGAGTGTCCACATTTGTACGATGCTATTGTTCCGTCTTTCAATCCATAGTTAATAATTCTTAGGGAAGCCCCTGAGAATTGGATCATTCTAGTCATGAGATGTTAATGTTAAATGTCTACAACTGACTAAAGTGCAAACTCAGTGGTCTTTGCCATGAAAAGGCAGACATGTACAACTGGAGTTTACATGTATAAGCAACAGCAGTCATATTTATACTTCTACAGTAAGCTTGGGTTCTTCGACTGGCACTGCTATCCCTTGGTGGATGCTTATTCTTTTTTTTTTTTAAGATTTTATTTATTCATTTGACACAGAGAGAGAGATTACAAGTAGGCAGAGAGGCAGGCAGAGAGAGGAGAGAGGAGGAAGCAGGCTCCCTGCTGAGCAGAGAGCCCGATGTGGGCCTCGATCCCAGGACCCTGGGATCATGACCTGAGCCGAAGGCAGCGGCTTTAACCCACTGAGCCACCCAGGCGCCCGGTGGATGCTTATTCTAATAAAACAAAAAATCCTTAATCATCTGTCATATCCCTACCTGGATAAGAAATGACAAATATGAAAATAATTAAACTTCTTTTGCTTCAAATATTAAAATTTTGATCCTGATTGGTAATGAATTCCTTCCCTTCATTTGCAAAGTAGATGATGGGATCATTAGACCACTAATTCACCTGTTTGGTTTACCATAATACACTGAAAGTGTGGTGGTCTTTTGTTGTGTCAACTTGGCTCTGATACAATGACCAGATATTCAATTAAACACTAATTATGTGTTGTCGTGAAGGGTTTTGTGTTTTTTTGCACATGTAATTAAAGTCTGTAATCACTTNAATTGTCCAGATTTTTCCCTTCACTGATAACTAAGTTCCCATTTTATGAATGAAAGAAAACTGCTGGAATTGGATACTTTGGCAATGTGATA
>LNAC01000315.1:1004491-1040205 GCA_002007465.1 Ailurus styani | reverse complement strand
AAAAAAAATAATAAAGTTTGCATATTAGACTCAGTGGGCAAAGAGGCCAGATTAGAGGAGGTACTAAAGTTGTTCAGTATTTTCACAAACATAACCTATAAATGTATTCAAAATCAAAACAATGAGAAAACATGTTTTAAGCAAAGTTCAGAGAAGGAAAGTAGTAGGGAGAAAAGAGGGCTAGGGACTGAGACGGCATTCTTGTTTTTTTATATTAAGATATATTTCTCTGATGGAAAATGACACTTTACCACTCTGCACAGGAAAACTTAGGTTTAAACATCTCCCTTAGGCAACACTTCTGAGCTACAGAGCAACCAGTTAGGTTGAATAAGTTACAGGGACTTTAAGACTCTTAAGAAATCAGTGATTATACTCTGATTTTTATAAGACCTTTTTGTTGATGTTGAATTCAATCACCTATACTCTGCAATGATTCAGAGGTTGTTCTATTTGTTTTGTTTTCTTTCTTTTATAATAGTTCTTAGAAACATGAAAGATGCATCTTCCATTCTAATTTTGACTCATCTTGAATAAATTAACTAATAAAAATATTTTTTAAAAGGATTTTGTTTTTTAAGTAATCTCTACACCCAATATGGGACTCAAACTTTACAACTCCGAGATCAAGAGTCACATGCTTTAACAACTGAGCCAGCCAGGTGCTCCATTAATAAAAATATTTTTATTCGGTGCAGCTGAGTTAGGCAGAAATTAATTGATTTCCTTTCATTGGTACATGTTCTATGAATTAGATAATGAACAGAGTATTCCTCTCTCTTTAATTTAATAATATTTTTATTATTTTGTTTACCATCTTGGAGTTTAAAATTTTTCTGGTGATAAGTTGGAACAAGGCTATATATTATCAGAATTTTAGAGATTAAATTTATTTTATAATTTACTGGAAAGTGTTCCCCTTCCAGCATATTTTTATGCAGTTATAGATATTACATTCATCTTATTTAGGGGTATAAGAGCTTACCAAAATAGAATAGCACAGATTAGGTCCCTTAAACAAGAGAAATTCATTTCCTCACAAGTCTGGAGGCTGGATGTCCAAGATCAAGTTTCCAGCAAATTTGGTCTCTTTTGAGCCTCTTTTCCTGGCAAATGACCACCTTCTTGCTGTGTACTAACGTTGCCTTTCATCTGTACATGAATATTTTTGGTATCTTCTTCTTATGGGAACACCTGTCCTGTTGGATTAGAGCTCCACCCATATGACATCATTTAACCTTTATTTATTGCCTCCCTAAAAGTCCTGTCTCTAAAAACAGTCACATTGGAGGTTAGTCCTGTAGTAGATGGGATGTTTTTGGAGGGAAGCACAATTCTGTGCATTACAGATACACTTTACGAGATTGTTAAATTTTCTTCATAGTATTCTGAAAAAAAGGATGAAGAAAGAGAAACATTCTGAAAATAAAGGAAGTCTATTAATAATGTTCCATTAATTAAAATCTTATTTTCAATACACAGTTATACATTTAAGATTCATACGATCATTTCCCGACTTGAAAGCATGCAGTAGAATAGGAAAACTTAAAAGTCCAAACAGATTTTATCTAAAGCAAGCTGCTTTTCCCATTTCTTTTAAGAATAATCTTTTATTTTATTCAAATTAACATTTTGGTGTTACTGATCTTGAAAATGTTTGAGTAGTTAGAATTTAAGAAATAAAAAGAAAATTTTTCTATTCAGAATTAGACACATATCTGTGCATGCATGCATGTGAGCCCATGAGTGTAACACGCACGTGCATGTACACACACACACACACACACGCACACACCCTACTTCTTAATTAACATTGTATTAGTAACCTAAACAGCCAGAAGTTTACACATATAATTGGATGAACCAGAAATAAAATGTGTTCTTTCAAAGTCAGATAATTATGAAAGAGTGCAATATTAGAGCAGAACAGTATGTAAGAGTTATATTGATAAAGTTTAACATATAACCTATAGGTAGATGAAGATGCTGGACTGAAAATTTAAGACAAAGTGAATATGTATATTTGAGAATTGAGACTTGACAGATTCCAATAACAACCCACACTATAATATCTTATATTCATTCAAGCAGAGATAAGTATAAATTTAATTACCTGCCTGATAAGGCCCAGTCTCTAGGTATTAAATAAAAACATCAAATTGTATTTTTGCCTCAACTGCTTTTAGAAATTTAAGGTACAGATCAAGAAAACAGAGGAAAGTCATAGCATATTGATAGAAACATAATTGGGATTTATCGAGAAGTGAATCCCTGAGGAAAAGCACCTGTATCTCTCCCCTTTCAGTGCCCCAAACCTTGTTAGTTTTGTGTGTGTGTATGTGTGTGTGTTCACAGAAGTGTAGTAACATATTACATCACTTCCTACCTTTATCAGTAAATAAAGGGGACCTAAGAATTCTGAGAGAATTGATGGAGAGCAAGGTAGCCCAGGAGTTAGGATAAGAAGGATGAATAGCACTGACCATTCTGATAAGAGAATATAGCTGGCCCAGAAACTTCACCTTTGGTCACTGACAAAATACCAAATGCCCAGGTTGAGCTAAGAACAGCAACATGTGGTCAGCGTATCCTATCCACATTCTAGGTTAATATATAACCTCCCCCTTTCCTTATCTACAAACTTAAATTATCCATGCAGAGAAAGGGGAAGAATAATCTTGAATTTAATGAGTTGAAAACTCAAATTGACAAGAAGTGGCAACTTACAATGATTAATTCTAAAACTAGAAAATTACTACAAGTGGGAAGATTGTGTATTATTTTCTATATCTTGACAGAAGTGAAGACTTGTGGCCCAAATAAAATGAGTTATAGACAAATAAATTTACATATTCATATATCTGTTTTTTAATTGGAATTTTTGACCTGCTACAGAGATGCAATTTTTATTTAAAAAAAAAACCTCATGATTGAAGGCATTATTTAAAATCTTGGACCCATGTTACCATATATTATGAGTAAGAAATAACTGGTTGGAGAAGGCCAATTGGTGGCAACCATATTTTTCAAAGGTCCTGCACTTTGAAGGTTTATGTCAAATTGGAACTGACATAAAGCAAATGTAAGAGAGTCTGGGAGGCATGGTAAGAGATGAAATCTCAGAGTTAGGAGGGATGGAGAACAAATAAGACTAAATATTTTGGACTTTATTCTAACAGCCTTTTTTCTTTTAAAATAAGGTGTGTAAGTGCCATGACTGGATTTTAAAATGATTCTTCTTTGTATACAGTGTGTAGAACAATTTAAAGCAGGGTGGGAATTGGTGAGAGATATCTACTGCAGTGGTCCAGGGGAAAGATAATGATAATTTTGGTTAATGTGGCAACAATGGGGAGTAGATTGCACTAAAATAATTTAATATTTAAGAAGTAAAACAATATTTGGTTTAGAATGGATGGTATAGTTGAGGAATAATATCTAATATATGTTTTAACTTCAGTTTTGCCCAATCTAATGGATTATGATAACCTTTACTAAAATAGTATTTTTTAAAGGTACAATAGTGATATTCAAACAAATTTAAAATGGACACATGCCAAAACTTTAACATTATAGCCTGGTTAATTCTATTTTACTCACTGAGAAGATAACAGTTCACTCAAAAGAGCATAGCCAAATATGTAGGCAATCAAGAAGACAAATAAATTTGTAGTTGTAAAGGTGACTTCTTTTGCAACAGGGGATGGAAATCAATTGGCTCTCTGTCAAAGTTCAGTTGCAACTCTATTGACAAGAATAGTGTAGATTGCTATTTGTTATCTACTACTTAGAGAGTTGTCAATAACTTAAAGACAATGCAAGGAACCATGATTTCATAGAATTCCCAGAATTACAGAAAGATAGTCTTTTTGTAACCATTTCAAGATCTTCTCAATATTTGGGAATAACTGTGACAAGTGAACATTGATCAAAATTTCAGTGTTTGAACAGTGATTTGGACATGACCCTGTGAAGCTACATTAAAGGTATGAGTAACAAGTTGGATATATGAGTCTGAAAATCATGTGACACTGATTTTACGTAGAAGTGATAATTGAAGTCATTGCTTCAAGAAATAGATTAAGAAGAGAGTAGTTCCACACCCAAGCTTTGAAGAACACTAATATTTAATAATACTGTAGAAAAGTCTGCAAAGGGAAGCAGAAAGAGTGGGCACCAATATCAGTGGTGTTTCATATAGAAAGACAAAGAAGTGAAGGAGGTCTTATTAGCATTGCTGAATGTTGATGTCAAGTATAATAAGAACAAAATATTTAGACCAAATAAATTATTGCAATTGTAGGGTTGCCTAGGCTACAGAAAATTTGATACAAAAATGTGCATTTCAAACAGAATAAAAGTATATTCCTCATTTATCCTGTATTGTCACATGCATGGTCCTAGTTGATGGAAGAATCTCCCCCAGGTGATGACTCAGATGTTGTTTCTCTCATGTTTTATTTCCCATTACCCCCAATGCCTCTCATCTTTGTCTATGCCCAGGCAACAGAAAGGAAAGCAAAAGAATAAGGAAAACCCACCTTATTAAAATTGGTGGCTATAAATGATACATCAGCTTAAACCTCATAGCCCAGAACTGTTTTTATTTACCCACATCTAAATTCTAAGAGAGACGCTATGAGCTCAAGAAGGAGAAACAACAAGAATTTTGGTGAAAACCTAAGTCGTTATGACATATATCTATTGAATTTAGAGATATCATTATCATGAATCACAAAGGAGTGATAAGGTAATGAGATTGGAGTGGATTGAGAAATAAAAGACAAGACAGTAGGTTCGACCATACTTTCAAATCTGAGTGCTAAGAAAAGCAGAGTATGACTAGAAGTTAGCAAGGAATACAAAACTGAGTTTTTGTTTTTTTCATTATCACTTCCATTCTCCTACTCCCCTTTCTCCTCCGTTTTCTTCTTGTTATTAATATTAGGTTTTAAGGAAAAGTTCTTGAGAATGTGCAAAAATTATAAGAATATACAGGGAAAGATTGAGAAAATAAGATTGAAAAATATTTATTAATAATTAAAAAATGCCTGAGAGAGAAGGATGTGAAGGACACATATGAATAAAGAAACATTTCCTCCATTGAAAAGAATATGAGTTAAGTTACTCATGTCACTTGAAGGAGACAATATACTGTTATTTAACAGCTCTACCAAAAATTGTACAGCTTCTGAGAGGAAGGAGGAGATGGTAATCAATTTATTTAATTTTATATTTTTGGTAATCCGTGAGTTTTATTTTATGGTATGGAGTAAAATCATTTAAGAGTGAGGATATAGGAAATGGATGAGTTAGCAGGCATGGGGAGAGTTAGAGGTTTGAAGAAAGGAAGTGGGGAGGTTGTTCTGAAGAAAAGATTCGCGGTAGCCATGCTCTCAGTTTTGAAGGGGAAAAAGCCACTTTATTGATATTATAAAAACCTAACAGAAATAGAAAGAGGAAAAGAGAAATCTGCACATAGATAAGGGCAATAGTAAGCAATAAAGGAGAATAAGACAAAGTTAATCAAGAATAAGACAAAGCAAATCAAGTGCTTACAACATCCGGCCTCATTAGTTGGGGAACTGCTGTGGAGACAGCCAGGCTGGAGTCCTGATTGAGAGGCTTGGGTGGAGCATCCGCCCCTCAGGTGAGACTTCCAACTGACCATCTCCATTAGGGCCATAGTTATAGGTCAAATGACGAGGTCTGAAGTTAACCATGTGTTTGCCTACATGTGCAATATGGAGCTAGCTGCATTCCTATGTTATCATGTTTTTACCTCTTCAAGGAGCTTGGGTCATATGTGCTTTCCTCCCCTCCCGGATTCCATTCTGGGGGCCAGCCCAGCCGGGAGCCAGGAGGGATGCAAGACAAGATTTACAGCTTTGGTGTCTAGACCAGAAGGGCCAGTTCTGACCTGGAAGCCAGCTGATGTCCAACTAACCAGGCTCCCAAGGTCACTCAGGCAGCACAAGTCTCACACACAGCATGCAGTGTGGGGTGGTCTGTTATGCAGGAGAAATCACAGAAACCTCCATCCACACAGTGCAGAGGTAGAGTTTGAAATACATTTTTTGGAAATGTAGTTGAGTGGCTAGCAAAAAATATAAACTGATTTTTCAGTTAGAGCTCTAGTTGCTTTGAGTTTTTATGAAACTGATATTCTCTGTTACATGACTTTCTCCCAGAATAGGTAACAGTTGTGTATAGGCACAGACAGAGCAATTACTGGGTGAACCCAGGGTTGGTTTTGTCCTAGATTGGTATAATAAGCAAATAGGATCTAAAGTGTTGCTGGAAGTACAGAATGTGAAAACTGGTGTGGATAAAACATGAAGAAAAGAGAGGAGAGGGGTCACTAATGGTGCTAATTTGTCCTATCAGTGAGAGAAAGTCAAAAGAGTGAGTTTAGTTTGGGCCATAATGGGAATAGAAGAACAAGCAATGAAAAATGAGTGAGCGTAGTCAAGGAAAGAAATATTTGAATTACTGGGTTTTCAGTGGAGCATTTACAAATACTGACAATGATCAATTCTAAAATTTTTCCAGAAAAGGAGCAATCGAGATGCAATGGAAAGGAAGATAATAGAAATGAATTGGTTAAACAACTGAGAGTCCATGATTTTGAAATTAGGAAGGATTGGATGGAGAAGAAAACTGGATCAAGTCCTAAATTTTAAAATAATTTTGGAGGAGATCAGCAGATAAAAATTGATGTGTGGGGGAAAATTTTTAAATGGATGGCATGGATCCCATTCCAAAGACAGAGTTGTTGGTTCATTTGGTGGATTATTTTGCAGGAAGATAGGGGATGATTTTTTCAAAATGAGCAGTGGACAGCAGGGACAGTGACCCAGTGTCTCTTCATATTAAGCTGTGAGAAAAGATCCACAACTCAAGAGGATGGCAGGGAAAATAGTGCCTTCCAAATAAGGGCAAATTTTAAGTTCAAGTAGTAGAGAGATGTCGAGTTTGCTAAATTTGGAATAACAGCTGCTAAAGTCCCTCTAGGAGGATTTGGGAGATAAGGAAATTATAACATTTTCATGTGCTAACTGATACCTTATTAAGTCCCTTTTTATGTAATCTTCATAAAGGAACTATACTGGTATTCAATTCCAGATATGCTTTACTCATGAATATGGAAAGCAATGGTGCTTCCTTTGGAGCATGTATTCTGTACCAAATAATCAGGGAACAAAAAATATTTTTATTTTAAAATATTCTTTCTCACAGTTTGTTAAGTACATATTTTGTTAACCAATATAATGGGATTTATAATGGGGAACTTTAGTCACGTGTTCTAATTCTCAAAGGAAGTTAAGTCCCAACATACGTGAACTACTAATGCTCAAGATATTTGAGCAGGATATTAGTATACTGCATAAAATCCAAATTGGACAAACTTTTATCTCTGTTGATTCAATAGAACCATAAGACCTCTAAGGGTCAAAATCTTTAACATTTCTCAGCACTGAATTGATGAAGCATACACGTAACATCTGTTGGTATTTATCATCAATATTTTGTGGAATATTTGGTATATTAAGAATATGCTAATTTATTCCACTACTCTGAGTAAGGAAATATTTCCTTACACAATATAGATGGTTAGAAATACTGCCTGCAGAGAAGAATGTGCATTACATTTTCAAAATAAGTTATGAAAATATAACAGGATAATCATCCTAACACAGATTCATATTCTCATGGATGATGATTCTGGTCTATTTTAAATAAAAAGTATGAAACATTACTGAATATTTGATTTAGTAAAATAGATTCATAATGCTTCCAGAAATTATCTTCTAATTTTATTTAAATTTTCTGGATATGGAAACACCGATGGTTCTTTGGTTGATGAGGCCTTATTTGTTTAGAAATGAGCAATGGCACCCCCACAGGGTCACAGAGAAGCTTTTATCAGTAACAGCCTTTAGGCCACAGTTTGCAATCAGTGAATATTTATATTAGTAGCAATTGCACCAGACAGTAATTATCTTATCACAGAGGAAAAGGTTAAAAAGAAGCTTCTCCATTGGACACCCACTGTGTGGATAATTAAGTATCTCCATGGCTTCTTTCATTACTGCATTCAATAATAGTTAAATACTAGGGAACCTAGCTATAATCAGACATGATTTGATGAGACATAGAGAAAGACAGGAACAAACAATTTTTGTCTCTAGTTTTACTTGCTAAATTTCTTAATTTGATAGACAATGGTAAACATTTTTATATTATCCCCTAGATACCCACTGTTGTCCAATGAACAAAGTTATTAAGTAGAAGCACTTAATTGCATCCTGTGACAGTCTAGAAAATATATTAGGATACCTAAAGCATTTTTTTTCTTTTAAAAGTAGATTGAAAGTTATTTGTGAAGATAATTCTTAAAGGCAATTTATTTCTGACACATTTAGGTGATATTTAAAATATTATTTTTGTCAAACTGGGGTAATAGACTCTGTATTATTTATATCTTGAAGCCAGTGAAGATCTTTCAAAGAAGGTTACATACATTCTCTCTTTCAGGTTGTTAAAATAAAATTTCTTTAATGAAATACTAATATGGGCTATTAAATGTCACCTGAGAAACACTGAAAACTAATGCATGAAATTCGACTAAAATTAATTTAGTAAAATTAAAGGAAATGCGAATAGGTTTTATTTTGTTTTGTTTTGTTTTAGAGAGAGTGAGGGGTGAGGGGCATAGGGAGAGGGAGAGAGAGAATCTTAAGCAGGCTTTAGTCCCAGCGAGGAGAGCTTTGCTGGTGGTGTGGGAAAACCAAGTCCTTCGCTTCATCAACTGAGCCACCCAGGCTACTCTGCTAATAACATTTTTATATTGTCTCAATCTTCAAAGTAAGACAGCCAGTTATTTTACCAACAAAACGGGTTTATTTGGAAAGAGCAGAGGAATTGTAATTCAGAATACGCAAGCTATGGCAAACCATAGTCAAGTTGGAGATCAAAGAAGAACGCACTTTATAGAGGAAAAGACGAGGTCAGGAAGGGCTGCTCTGAATGGAAGTCCATTGGAAAAAAGCAAGAGTTCAGGGGTGGCGTTGGTTTCTCATTGGCTGAGTTGTGGCGTTATCTTTTCGTCTGAGATTGTTTCTGGACAAGGGGCAGTTCTTCCTTCCTCCTGCTGAGGAGTCCAGTAAGCTTTTTCCTCTTGTGGTCAGCAAATGACTGACCAGGGGTAGGCATGAGCGCTCCCCCAACTGGCTTCCCAGCTCCATCTTAAATGACATTTCCTTTATTCGCTTTCACATTGTACAAATAATGAGTTTGATGCTTCAGTTTCTGGCAAAAGATACTGACGCAGTATGTAGATCATATCGATTTCTTCTTTTCTACCTGCCTAAACTCTCCATTCGGAGCTCGTGTCTCTGTAATCTGAGAATGTTAAGTAGGCCCAGAGAGTGACTGCTCATGCAATTTTTTCATTAATCCAAAAAAAACGTTAAGCAGCCACTATCCCCCAGGCATTCTTCTAGGCACAAGATACGCACTGGAGATAAAAACAGGGTAAAATTGTTTCGCTGAGAGAAATTAGGGCACCCTATCAATGGTTGGCAAAGACTGGAATTATCATTCCCCTACACGATTTTGCTACCATCAATTCTAGTAGTCTAAAGTATGTAATTTCTCAGGCTACAACATTTTCACAGATTAGGCTTCTATTCATATTTGTAGAACATTTTATATAATAAGTATTTACTGGTCTCCAGAATTTTGCCACTCACCATTACTCGTGCTAAGTGAGCAATACAGGCATGGATTTCTGCATACGTTCCAGTCTAGTGGCCTCTGGTCATTTATGAGAAGGGGCCAAAAACAAAAAACTGAGGAGTAAGAGAATTTGAGATGAGGAACCTGTGTTTTAGTGGGAGAGCTAGGAGCATGGGGTATCAAGAAAGCTTTCACAAGAAAATGACTGAAAGACAGAATGGTGAAACTAAGTAAAAATGCTACTGATAATTTGAATAAGAAAAAGACAGAAATGACAGGTGAGTTTGGCAAATAAAATTTGTTGCTCACCTTACAAGAACAATTTCATTTTAAAGAGTCAGACTTTGAGGGCGCCTGGGTGGCTCAGTGGGTTAAAGCCTCTGCCTTCGGCTCAGGTCATGATCTCATGGTCCTGGGATCGAGGCTCGCATCGGGCTCTCTGCTCGGTAGGGAGCCTGCTTCTTCCTCTCTCTCTGCCTGCCTCTCTGCCTACTTGTGATCTGTCTCTCTCTGTCAAATAAATAAATAAATTAAAAAATAAAATAAAGAGTCAGAGTTTGAGTTCCTGATTATAGTTGAGAAATGGACCTAGGGTAAATATGTCTTCTAAGAAGTTTTGTTGAAGGGGCTTCTGGGTGGCTCAGTCAGTTAAGTGCCTGCCTTCAGCTTACGTGATGATCCTGAGGTCCTGGGATCAAGCCCTCGTCAAGCTCTCTGCTCAGTGGAGAGCCTGCTTCTCCCTCTCTCTCAGTCTGCCGCTCTGCCTACTTGTGCTATCTCTCTGCCAAATAAAGAAACAAAATTTAAAAAAAAAAGTTTTGATGAAATAAGAATCTGAAAAATGGGGTCTAGTCAGAAGTGGAGATAGGTCTTTGATTTTAAGGCCGGAAAACATTTGATCAGGGTTCTGAATACAAGGTCTATGAATAAGACTTATGGAACTGAATGGGGGGACATCTGCATGTTTATTTTCACTGACTTCCATTTAAATCCAGCTTTTCTTTTAATTATTAATGTGGAGAAAAATTCGAATAACTTAGTTATGGGGTGCCTGGCTGACTTAGTTGGTTAACCATCTGCCTCCGGCTCAGGTCATGATCCCAGGGTCCTGAGATCTAGCCCCGCATCTGGCTCCCTGCTCAGGGGTGAGCCTGTTTCTCTCTCTCCTCCCTGGTCCTCTGGTTCTGCTCTCTCTCATTATCTCTATCTCTCTGTCTCCAATAAATAAATAAAATCTTTAAAAAAAACCAAATAACTTAGTTATATTTGTATCAATAATAGAAATAATAGTAACTTTAAAATGTTTTAGTTGTTCCACATACAAATATTATTTACACTCAGATATTATTATTCAGAAATTACTATGTCTATGATTCTTGCTGCTAATTCTTGTTATTAAATAAGGAAGTGCATGCATGTATACTACATCAAAACTGTTGTTTTGAATATTTTTAATATTTAAATTTTGGAATAATTATATACTTATGGAAAGTTGCAAAAATAATCAAGTGGTTTCTTTCAACCAGTTTCCCCAAATAGCAAACATTTTATATTTGCACTATAATTTTGTCAATCTCCCCCACCCTAAAAATTAGTGCTTTACTAATAACTAAGTTCCTAACCTTTATTTTTTATTTTTTTTTTTATTTATTTTTTTTTTAAAGATTTTATTTATTTACTTGACACAGAGAGAGAGATTACAGGGAGGCAGAGAGGCAGGCAGAGAGACAGGGAGAGGAGGAAGCAGGCTCCCCGCTGAGCAGAGAGCCCGATGTGGGCCTCGATCCCAGGACGCTGAGATCATGACCTGAGCCGAAAGCAGAGGCTTTAACCCACTGAGCCACCCAGGCGCCCAGTTCCGAACCTTTATACTGATTTCAACTCTAAGTGCTTTCCCATTTTCTGTCCATATTCTGGAATATACGGTCCTCCTTTTTTGAATATTCAAATTCTATCCATGCTTCGACATAGTTTAAAATGCCCACATTGTGTACAGTTTACGGCATTGGTGTAGGCACCTTAAATAATATATTCTGTGACATTTTATCACTCCTGTGATAACCATACAATTTAATGTACTTCCAAATGTAAGTACGTTAAACATGAGAATAGATGCATGAAAATTGATGTAAAATGAAGTTTTAAAACTGACAATTGAGGTTCTTAACTTTGGACAATAAGACTGCTGGCATGGAAGGGAAACAGTAAGCACAAATATATAGATAACAAGCTAGCTAGATAGAGAAAGAAGTGGCTGAAAGGGACTGAGGAAATAAATGTTACAAAACAATTTTTTTGCTAATTCTTTTTTTTTAAGATTATATTCATTTATTTGACAGAGAGAGAGAGAGCGCACAAGCAGGCAGAGCGGCAGGCAAAGGGAGAGGGAGAAGCAGGCTCCCCCACTGAGCAGGGAGCCCGATGTTGACCTGAGCCTAAGGTAGACATGCTTAACCAACTGAGCCACCCACGCGCCCCGTGGCTAATTCTTCTTAAAAGAATACGTCTATAGGGTTTCATAATGTTTTCTGAAATAATGAATAAGAATTGTTATATTGTGATATGTTTCAATTTTATGCATTCTTTATGTTATATTTTAATAACTTTTTAAAAACCATACATAGAATTATATCAAACAGTTCCATTATTGAGACATGTCTTTTGGATAAAGATCTAATTATAAGTAGGAAAAGTTAACATTAAAAAGAACTATGAGTACTAAGTTTTATTCGTTTACCTGACCACATAGAATCTCAACTTACCTTTTAATAGAGTTAATTTGAGTTTTCACTATTTATAAGCTTCAGCCATTCAATGGTAATTAGCATGGAGGTGTTATTCACTCTTGTCCTAATACAGGTTTCCTTTTAACCTTTCTAAGAGGTCCTGCTATTTTTTGCCTCATTGCTTTGCTTTATTGAACATTATACGACATGGCAAGCAATTAAGTATGATTGTGTAGGAAATTAAATCAGCAAAAGTGCATTAATGGTCAGGTTTAAATACATAAAAGCAACAAAATTGAAGTAAAGGTTCCAGTTCTATATTTAACTTATCTTATTGTGTCCAGGTACTATAGAATGTAAAAATGTGTTAAATCATTCATGCTTTGAAAAGCATAAAAATATTTCTTCACAGTGGATTTACTTGATGACAGGATTTAAAATCCCCTCATAAAAGGTTCATAATTATCCTTATTTAATAATATTCCCAGGGGCGCCTGGGTGGCTCAGTGGGTTAAAGCCTCTGCTTTCGGCCCAGGTCATGATCTCAGGGTCCTGGGATCGAGGCCCGCATCGGGCTCTCTGCTTGGCAGGGAGCCTGCTTCCCCCTCTCTCTGTCTGCCTGCCTCTCTGCCTCCTTGTGATCTCTCTCCCGCTGTGAAATAAAGAAAAAAGAAAAAAAAAATCTTTAATAATATTCCCAGGGTTAGTTTTTGTTATCTCATTCTTGGCAGAATGGGGCTAAATTCTAAACAGGCAAAGTACTTGAATATATATGTAGTATTCACTGATTATCTATTTTCAACATGTAAAGTAAATATTTTTGAATATCACTTCACTCTTTAATGTATTTTTTTGTATTTATTTCACAAAAAAAGACAGTTTGGATTAATGAAAGTAATTTCAGTGGAAAATGAGTCCAGACTAGAGATAAAGGAGTTTTTATTGATTATTTTTAATTAAAAGATAAATTATATCCATGATAAGACTGAATGGACAATTTTTCAAAATATAAGTTATGAGTATTCATGAAGTAGAAAACCTTGGTAACCATGAAATTTTTTTTAACTGATAAAATAATATTTCCACACATGTCTTAGCCCAAATGGTTTCTTCAGTATTTTCTTTTGAACTTTCTGATGAGAGAAAATTCCCATACTTTAAAAATGAATCCAGGGGCTCCTGGGTGGCTCAGTCCTTAAGTGTCTGCCTTCATTTTAGGTCATGATCCCAGGGTCCTGGGATGGAGCCCCACATGGAGCCCCCACATTAGGCTCCCTGCTGAGTGGAAAGCCTGCTTCCCCTGCTTGTGTTCACTCTCTCTGTCAAATAAATAAATAAAATCTTAAAAAAAAAAGAATCCAAAATATGCATCAAATGAATACTACAAAATTAATTGCTTGATGCTGGCATATATAAATCCAGCATCAAAATCAGACCAAATAAGCAAACCAACACAGGAAATCTTTAGACTAATTACAAGATTTTTTTTTTTTAAGATTTTATTTATTTATTTGACGGAGAGAGACACAGAGAGAGAAGGAACACTAGCAGGGGGAGTGGGAGAGGGAGAAGCAGGTTTCCCACTGAGCAGGGAGCCTGATGCAGAGCTTAATGTGGAGCTCGATGAGGGACTTGATTTGGGCTCAATCCCAGGACCCTGGGATCATAACCTGAACTGAAGGCAGATTCTTAATGGCTGAGCCACCCAAGCGCCCCTAATTACAAGACATTTTTGACACTTTACCTGGTAGATAAATTTCGGTCAAAAATGGACAAGGCATAAAAATAGAACACTTTATTCTTAGTCTATAGACATTAGTTTGATCTGTTCCTCACTCATATGATAATTGCACGTTTTCTTGTCTTTTCTCTTCTGAATCTTTCAACACGCCCTCACNAAAAATAGAACACTTTATTCTTAGTCTATAGACATTAGTTTGATCTGTTCCTCACTCATATGATAATTACACATTTTCTTGTCTCTTCTGAATCTTTCAACACGCCCTCACATTTTCACTCATAGCTGATGACAATTATACCTAATTCAGTAAGAAAACTGAAACAATTAGAAGTGGATTCCTAGAAGCTTTCATTACTACTTCGCCATTTCAGTCTATTTCCATGACTTCTATATTGTTGATGTCATGGATGAAATGTCTTTGATTCTTGCTGGGATGAGCTCTCTCCTTTTGCACAAGATTCCATTAGAGTATGTTGCTTCTGCAATTCTTCCTTCTCTTCATCATTGTTTTTGTTTTACTTTGGTCTAAAACCAATCTATCACATCCTATTTCACTAGAAAATAAAGTTCTTTCCATGTGCCATGGCCTCCTGCCACTGTTAGTTCTGTGACATCATCCCTCACTACTTTCCCTGTCACTCCAGTCCAGCTGCTTTGTCATTTTGAATTTGTTTGTTTTCTGGAACGTTCTAGGCATTTTCCCACCTTAATCACATTTGGTATTTCTTCTGCCTGAAATGTTTTGCTTCCAAATACCTGCATTCCTGGATCCTTCCCATCTGAATTTTTTGTAATACTAAGTTCTTAACAAAAATAAAGTTTCCATTTTATAGTATGATTCTAATATCATTTAGAAAAATTAAGCTGGAATGAGTAAATTTTTGAAAAAATGCATGAAATTTTGCCTAACAAATATTAAAAAATGAAACATTGGTGATTCAATCAGTGTAATGTAAAACAATATACACTCTCCTCTCAAATTAATAAAAGATGCTTAAAGATGGTAGATCAATGGCTAGACTTTTTGAAAAGTGAAAATCTGCTTCTACCCTTGCTTCACTGTGGCCATAAAGGTAATTATCAGATGAATAAAGTAAGTTAAATCTAATATATGTTCCAAGCCTCTCAAAAGAGGAGTCTTTCCAAGCATAAACAGTGAAGGAATTCACAGAAGGAAACCTTAAAATATCTGAATGTATACAATTAAGAGTTTCTCTATGTCAAAAAATAAAAGTAGGATACAAGTAACAAATTACTGGAAAGAAGTTTGACAGATAATTAGAATATATACTTATAGCCAAGGAAAGTATTATTGCACTAAAGATATATTATAATAACTTAAAATGATATCTCACATGCATTGGATGTTATAAAGTGGCAAATAAATATATGAAGGAATTTGTACCTTTCAGAGAGTATAAATTCATTATAAAATAAGTGATTTCATTATTAAGGCATAGTTTTTTATAGTTGGGTGTGTTTGTAACACTGTATGATAGGACTATGCGTTGCTATATTTCAGCATTTTAGATCAAGGGTTGACTCTGTAACAAGAAACACTTCTAGAACGGTGGCAGGAGGACTCTGTAAACCTTTCCAGTGCAACAATCATACTAAAAGTCTATAAACACGCACAACACACACCCTTTTAATATCTCTGAAAATTGTCCTAAGAGCACACAAAAAATGAGGAAACACTTTTTTTGGAAGATATGCTTAATTATGCTAAGAACAAGGACAACCTGTTGCATCTGAGCCATGATCCGCTCCCTCACCCATCTCCAGCTTAGCATGATGGATGCTTTTATCAAGGGTGGGTGCAGTCAAGAAGATGGGGTTTCCCTCTCCCTCCCTCTGGCTCCCAGTCTTAGGCAATGGTTTTTCTTCAGGAATGGCAGGCTGCCACTCATCTCCAACTCATTTAAAAGAAGTTCCTTCTCAGGTAAGTGCTGCTGAGATATGTGAGGTTCCCTTCTTCCAGCACACAGCCTCTAACTACTATAGAAATTGCCCTGGAGAAGGCAGACTGAGAAGACAGAGCTCTGATGGCCCTCACTCGGGCTTGGCTGTCGGCCAGTTTCCACACCAGGAGAGGTTGACAGAGAAGACTAGGGGCTACGGACCCAACCCAGCACTCTGCTCAGCTGGTGTGTCACTCAGAAAGAAGTAGGCTGCTCCACGTGACTTGACCTCTGGGTAGCATAGTGTTTCTGTCCAGTGGGAGAGGCAGGCCATGAGAACAGACAATACTCTAGTTCTCCCGAAAGGGACTGACTTTACTGGGGACTGAGTATTTGGAAAAAGTGTTGGGACATTTAGTCCTAAGGGTGCAATTAAGAACAATGGAGATTTTAGTAGCGAGCAGTGAAGAGGCTAGGTGCTCCATGAGAACAACAGCTAAACTTCAAACCAGCTCGAAACTTGTCGGAGAGAATGAAGTTAAGAGACATCTAAGAAGAGTCGCCCTGGATCCAGAGCAAGCCTCAAAGACTTGCCTCCGTAACTAACCCTGCAAAAGGGCTTGAACGTAATTTTTAGACCTTGAAGCAATTTATGCTTCCACGCATCCTTAAAAACAATAGAGGAATCAGCAATTCATAGAGACTGTGAGAGGAGTGTAATACCAATGGAGAGACAAAAGCTAGAAGGTAAACAGTAAGATCAGAGAAAGACACAAAGAGAACCCAGCTGAAATCACTGTCATCACAGAGCTGGGGAGAGGGGTTCATACTGATCATGAGCATGCCCAAAGCTGAGCCCTCTGACCAGTGGCATTACCGGGCGAATAGAATTCACTGACGTGGTTCAGATGAGTGCGGTAAGCAAACACACAGCATAAGACGTAAATAGCAGAGGCACCTGGGTGGCTCAGTCAGTCGAGCGTCTGCCTTCGGCTCCGGTAATGATTCTGGGGTCCTGGGATCGAGACCCGCTTCAGGCTTCCTGCAAAGCGAGAAGCCTGCTTCTCCCTCTACCTCTGTCTGCTGCTCCCCCTCTTCCTCTCTCTCCCCTCCTTCTGTCAAATGAGAAAATGAAATCCTAAAAAAAAACCAAAACAAAAACATAGCAACAAGCCCTAGAGGTGGGGGTCTCATTGTCCAGATTTGCTACAATATGAGTTGCTACAATTAATTAGCTGAATATCCAGTTTCATACACACAAAACTAAGAATTAAGAAAAGAAACAGGAAGGAATAATCTATACATAGGAGAGAAGAAAGCAATGTAAACTGGCTTTAGAGTGGTTAGTAACAAAAAAAAATTCAAAGCTACTATTATAAATGTGTTTAAAGAATTAATGGAAGGTATCCTTAATTAGAAGAAGGTATGATGTTAGTGTCTCATCAAATACAAAATATAAATAACAGGAAAGAAATGATTAGAAAGACTACACACACACACAGTTTTATAAATTTTGATATGTACGCATTCTTCGTGGGAAAATACTAAGGTAACCCTGTGTTTCATTAAACTTTGTGGTGTTAGTAACAATTATAAATTCATTTTATCTTTTTTTTTAAAGATTTTATTTATTTATTTGACAGAGAGAGACACAGTGAGAAAGGGAACATAAGCAGGGAGAGTGGGAAAGGCAGAGGCAGGCTTCCTGCCAAGCAGGGAGCCCGATGGGGGCTCGATCCCAGGACCCTGGGATCATGACCTAAGCCGAAGGCAGATGCTTAACGACTGAGCCACGCAGGTGCCTCAAATTCATTTTATCTTAAATGTTGAAATTTTGGGGGCACCTGGGTGGCTTGGTCAGTTAATCAGCTGACTCGATTTTGGTTCAGGTCATGATCTCTCGGTCCTGGGATTGAGCCCCATGTGGAGCTCCATGCTCAGTGTGGAGTTGGCTTGAGTCTCTCTCTCTCCCTCTGCCCCTCCCCCTGCTCATTCTCTTTCTCTCCCTCTCAAATAAATATTTTTAAAAATATTTTATCTATTTATTTGAGATCATGACCTGAGTGGAAGGCAGATACTTAACTGACTAAGCCACCCAGGCACTCCTAAATAAATCTTTAAAAAAAATACAGAACTTTTTAACTGAATTTATGGTAGAGGGCACAAGAATCTTATTATTTCACTTTTGGTAAAATTTCACTCAATTTCACGAAGTTTTATTTTTGAACTAGATTTTTAAAATGGCAAATATAATTATTGCAATTAAATGAGTTTTTGTGTGAAGAAACAGTGAGATGGGAGTGAAATAAAAGAAAGAAATTCTAGGCCCATGTATACAGGTAATTCTCAAAAGGTTAATAATTAAAAAGAACCATCTCTGGAGTCATGATGCTAGTCATAGCACTAGTGCCACACAGAGCACGTGCACAAAAATCAGTCTTTAAAATGAAAGCTACTTATCAATGGATCTTTCTGGACTAGCAATTCAAGAAGCCTTATTCTATAGCATAATGTACATGGTAAACAGCTTAAAAGAGCAGCAGGGGTTCCATCAAAATTAAGGACGTGCTGTTAAAAACCACAGCATTTTACAAATGAAAGTTCTGATTGTTTTATACACAAAAGTAACAGAAAAGCTTTTGTTTAAGAAGAGGAACATTAGTGAAAAGGCTCAAATAGCAAAATTTTTCAATACAGAACTTGGTGGCTAGAAAAGGAAAAGTCATACAGCTATTGAGAACCTCATAATTCTACCATGTAAAATTATAGGGAATAAATGCTGACACAAGATGCAAAATGAGAAATTGAGAAGTTTCCTCTCACAAACAGTATTTTACATCAGTATATGGATGACATGTCACCTGAGGCAGAAGAGGTTTCGTGTAATAAACTGAAAACAATATCTTCTTAATGCAGGTTGATGAGTCAACAGATTTCACCAATAAATGCCATGTCGTAGTATTTGTCAGATTTGTAAGTGGTGGCAAAATTCAATGCGACATAGTCTCCCACAAATAACACCCAAAACAAGAAAGTAGCAAAATATTTTTATTAGTTTGTCTGGAAACAAAATGTCTGTCTCAGAATTACTATGCTTGTATTTACAGGAATGTTTGGCTTCTTGAGAGGTTTTGCCTCCCTTATAAGATAAGAAACTCCTGACTTTATTATAAAATGCTGCTCTTTTCACAGGGAGATGCTATGTCAAAAATTCTTGTAGTTGAAAAGAAATAGTTCTAGATAACGCCAAAAAAATGGACTTGTATTTTTAAAATATTTCACTCAAGAATGTTAAAAAAATTTGTGAAAGCCTGAAGAAACCTAAGTCACCTGATATGTGTAGACATCAGTGGCTCAACAGAGGAATAGGCTTCGAGAAGTTCTTAAGGTGTTTTTGTTTTGTTTTGTTTAAGATTTTATTTATTTATTTGTCAGAGAGAGGGAGAGAGAGCACAAGCAGGCAGAGTGACAGGCAGAGGCAGAGGGAGAAGCAGGTTCCCTGCCGAGTAAGGAGCCCGATGCGGGACTCGATTCCAGGACCCCCAGTTCATGACCTGAGCTGAAGGCAGCTGCTTAACCAACTGAGCCACCTAGGCATCCCAATTCTTAAGGTGTTTGAGTTGAAAGATGAATTGCAGGAGTAATTTTACAAAAATGATAAGCCATATTTTCCAGAGTGCTTTCAAGATGAAGAATAGCTGGAAAACTACCCTTAATTAACAGGTAATTTATATCACTTGAACTATTTGTAGACATCTCTGTGATATCCTAGAGAAATGTTTTTATTTCAAGTGACAAGATTCTTGAATTTAAAAAGGAAAGGATATTTGGAAAAAATATTTTATAGACTTAAATCTTGATATGTTTCCACTGATGTTTAGGCTTGTGAGTGCAAAAGGATATCAGCAAGTCACAAATTATAGTGAGAATTGCCTGGAAGAACTGAATAAATAGAACAGTATTTTCCCACTTTTTTTAACACAAGTGAAAAATTATATTAAAAATAAAGCCTTTTTCTGAATCTTCTGCTCAGTTTGAGAATTTTCCTCAGGGAGAAGAGGGATTGGTGTGTGAGATCCAGACTAATTGTACACCGAAGATTGTATACTGATCTCTCCCTAGGTGAGCTAGAGATTTCTATTAAAAGGGGAATTCTGTCATTCATAAAAAAAGCAAAAAAAAAATCCTAACTTTTAAATTTGTGAACAACATTTTTCTTTTTTATCAGGTACCAAGAGAAAGAACTGAAATAATCTCACTTAGGTTGAAAATGAGATTGTGCTTCTCTAAGCCAAGACTCTGAATCAAGTGTTTTATGTCAAAAACAAGTACAAGTTTCCATTAAAGAATGAAATTTCATTCTTAATATTTGGTTGCAAAAATAACACATTTTTTATATACATAGGCTTTCTCAAAATGCCCAGAAACCAACACATTTTCAACTGTAAGTCATATTTGTAGTTTTACTAAAAGGAAAACAACATGGAAAACAATCCTAGCTACAGTTAAATTTTGGAGTCGGGCAGATCTAGTTGATCTGTACAGTAGTAGATAATGTCAGGAATGTTTATGAATAAATATCACAATAAGATTTGTTAAAGTTAGTTTTTGATTAGAAGATCCTTGAACAAAATTCATTTTAGGAGCATTATTATAGGGTGTTTCCATAATATGAATTTTTTCAAGGATTGCAATGTGGTGGTATATCCCATAATTCTTTAAGTTGGCCATACTAACAATAACTTGAGAAAGATAAATGATAGAGTGATGAAGTTTCCTAACACAGTTTCCTAGACCAAGACGATTATGTTGTCAGGAAGGAGAATATGATTGGAAATGTTGAAAATATAAAGCTATCAATCACAGGTTGATCAAGAGTACCTGATAAGTTCTTTTAGTGATGTTATACTTTTCCTGCCATGATTTCTAAAATACAAAATTATTCAGTTTTAGTTTATGTAGGAGTGGATTGGTTGGGTGGTGAGGATAGGCAGTCTATAGTTACTGATGATAAAATGGAAAGTTCTGAGTAATCTTACAATGTTCAGCAAAAAAAAAACCCAAAAATGTTCAGTTTGTATGAGTGAAAATATTTCTTGTGACCCCTAGGTAACCTCTCCCCAGGATAAAGTCTATGACTTCCTGAGAAGGGAACGTGCAGGTCCATTAGGGGTAAAGATAAAAGGGTTGTCCATGAGAGTTGCAGGAAGCCTATTAGTGTAAATACACTTAATTTTCATGTTCTTCTTATCTGTTTAATTTTCCAAGAGATTATAGGTGATGAGACCAGTCTTTTACTAATTTGTCATGTGTGATTTTTAAAGTCATAAGCTTTACTTAGAAATTTTTCCTTTTTCTGCCTTTCCTAATTTGGCAGCTTCTTAGGAAGTTAAACATTCTGTTACCATGGCAGCTCCCCAGTTGTGCCCAGGTCAGTGATGTAATTGACAGGGAAAGAGCATGAGGGAAAATTTTGAAGCGATGGTTTCTACTTTATTGTGGTATGGATACATTACTATACACAAGAATGTATTACGTACTTGTCCAGTGCATAGAATTTGCAATTAAAATAACTAGATATTATTATATATAAACTATAGCAATAAAGTTTACTTTATAAAATGATATTTTGAGAACCAAATTTTTTTCACTTTTTCCAATAATCAATAAAATATTGACATTGAGAGTCCAGAAATAGGCATATTCTGGTTTAAGCTACATTGTGCCTAGGGTATTTCTCTTGATCTTTAGACTCTTTCACCTTGGAACCTAGTATTAAACATTAGGAAAAAGAAAAAATGATGTCATTTTTGCTAAGCTAACCTCATTATTTAAAAATGATTTGCATTATAAAATGATAATTGTCGTAAAAACAGATGGGCAGAGGGAGAATTTTAATAGGCTATCTATAAATTGTTAGCTCCCCCCAAAATATGCACCTTTTGAGAGGGGTTTCCTTTTAATGTTTAGAAATGTTTTGATTAAATATGAATTAAACCACTTCTGTTAATTCTTCCTTTCATTTATATATTCAGCAAATACTTTGTAAGTCTTTAAGCAGACATGGTTCCTGTACTTATGAAGCAGGCACTCTAATGGAATACAGATAATAAGTTAATGATGTTATAATTAAAATTTGTGACGAATGCTTATAAAGAAAAAAAATGAAGGGCTAAGAGAACATATTACAGAAAATTTCAATGTAAGAAACTCTTCTAAAGAAATGACTTTTAAGCTAAACCACAAATAATATGTATGGATGCATAAGCTACTTTTTACATGCATTATGAACTAAAAAATGTGTCCATTTTGCCAAAAGCTGACGTCTTTGGAGAATAGCACAGGCTGAATGTTTAAGTAATTTGTGTCTGTTCGTATTTGAATAGGCATTTTTTACATTTCACTGAATTTTAAGATGGCTTCAAATGGCTTTTTGGCTGAATTACACTTACTTGTGTGCACCGATACCATAGCTAGTGTAATTTATGGAAGTGCTGACACCAGAATGCTATTTTAAAACCTCATTTAAAAAAAAACAGACATTATAATGGCATTTTGGGAATTTATTATGTTTTTTATCAATGATAATACTGTATTATTAAACACAGTTTACAATCAAATGAATTAATGAACTCAAATAACAACATGTTTTATTCATTCATTGTATCGATTCCTAATATAAAAATGAGAATATATTTTAATAAAAGCTTTTTGTAAATATGTAAAACTATTCATCTTGGTATGACAAGACTGTGGCTTCTTTCAGTATTATCTTTGGGTGAATCTTTGAAAAGAGAAGCACCGGATTTAGTATTACTTGTAATAAATACTACAATCATATAGTCATTTCATTATAGAATTATCCTTTATGACCCATATCATGTGTGGAGGGTAAAGTCTAGGCCAACAAATGTTTCATCAGATGGGCACCTGGGTAGTTCAGTTGGTTCAGCATCTGCCTTTAGCTCAGGTCGTGATCCTGGAGTCCTAGGATAGAGCCCCATTTCGGGCTCCCTGTTCTGCAGGAAGTCTGCTTCTCCCTCTCCCACTGCCCCTCATCGCGCTTATGCTCTCTCTCACTCTCTCAAGTAAGTAAGTAAGTAAATAAATAAATAAATAAATAAATAAATATCTTAAAAAACAACAACAAATGTTTCATCAGAGATTGGGGTTATGATGAGAATATTATCAAGATAAGGACTTGCTTATGATACTTTCTTTTTGATTTTAGGAGAACATGTAGTAAATTACAAGCAAGTAAATTCTAAAGCAAAATGCTAATATCTTCTGAAGTTTTAAAAATTAAACTCTTCCCTATGAAAAATAAAGTTAAAATAATGAAGTCTAAACTTATGTTTGCATTATAGTTTGGGGTTGTGCGGAATATTTCAGAATAATAATAATAATTATTATTATATTTGTTACCTTACAAACAAATAACAGATACTAATATTAATCTTATAGTACTGTAGTTGTTAATTTTCTAATCTACATCTAGAATTTGAATACCTTAAATTCAGGGTCTTTTTGTCTAGCATAGTGTTGGCGACAAAGTAAATGATAGGTAAGTGTTTTTTTCTTCAAGCTTTTTTCCTAGCGAATTCTTTGGAGGCTCACACTGATTAGCAAACATGTTTCTGAAAAATTACATTTAAATTTTAATAAAGTAACAATGTGAATCAATCTTTCAGTCAATAGGCATCAGAATAAATTCTTCTGTGACTACTCTTAGGAAAGACAGGTCAAGATAAGGGAATTGGAATACTAAAATGAAATGAAATAGGGATGTTTTAATATATCAACATTCAATTTGCATCCACATCATGTGTCCCCCCATTAGCCAAGCAATACCAAAATAACATGCAAAACCTCCCACATTTCATGCTGTCTCCCATTTGTTATTCTCTACTCTGATGTAGATATTAATTTAAATTAATTCCATTGGAATGATAATATAGCAAAGGTAAAGAGAAGAACCGTGTGATTATTTCAAGTCTTCAAGCACTATCAAAGAAAAAAGGAGATTGAGAGAACTCATATTTGAAGAAAATTGTCATAAATTAAACCATTATTTCTTAATTTCCTTCTTCATAAATTTTTGAATTTCATAATGTAGTATTCAAAAATTCAAATTGTTGCAAGACAACTCTATCTGTATCCTTCAGCAAATGATGCATTTCAGCTCTCCTTTATCATAGCTTTAGCCTAACACTATGTACCTTAGCTTAGGTCCTGTACCTTTTGTGCCTCTAGCAGCTGCAGAATGGAAAGGGGTCAATGAGAGGCCCCCTTGTTGCACATAACGTGTGGTGCCTGAGAGAAAATACACGTTACCTTAGATCCTGCTTCTCTTGATGTAAGGTCCTGAAAGCCCCATTGTAACTTTCATCACAGGATTTTCTCCTACGGGCCCTTCTCCCCTTGTTTATATTTATCGCCTTCATAGTCTCCTCTTCTATCCTACTTCTAATTCATATATACGTATGTATTTCCTGAAACTTTTTCTCCCTGAAAAATACAAGGTTATGTATCCAAAGGAACATGAAAACAAGTAGAAGCATAAGAAATGATAAATTTAATCATCTCAAACACAAAGTAGAACATAGTTGAAACATAAGTTGGATTTGATGCCATTTCTGTCAGCTCTTACTTCCTTCACTTGAACATGTTACACACACTCATCTTAAGGCTGTCCTATCCAAAGTCTCACACACCCATTTTATCCCTAGGGAGAGTTAATTCAAATTAATTTGTGTTTGTATAAACATTCCAGATTGTTGTTATTTCAAGTATCTTTTTTCATCATGTCGGGGAGCTGTAATACTGAGTTTGTTAATGGTGGAAGAATACAGTTGCTCCAAATAAAACATGTTGTTTTGCTAAGATAGGTAATTATTAATTGCAGTGTTTCCTCATTCTCTTGCTGTTTGACTTTTCTTCTTTTTTACTTTATAAGAGCATTTCTTTTTTTAAATTTTTGTTTATTCATTTGACAGAAGAGTAAGAGAGCATAAGCAGGGAGAGCAGCAGAGGGAGAGGGAGAAGCAGGTTCCCCACTGAGCAGGGAGCCTGATGCTATGTGATGTGAGGCTCCACCCCAGGACCCACCCCAGTACCCACCCCATGACCTGAGCCAAAGGCAGATGTCTAACCTAGTGAGCCACCCATGTGCCCTTAGAGGAACATTTCTTAACCTTTATATTCTTACATTTTTTCTCTAATAATATATTGAACACTGGATATTATTAATGTGTCATAATTTTACCTTATAAAATAAACAAATTTTGACCTATATAAAACTTTCAGAATATAATGAGGAATTACTAAATTTATGCTATGTTTGTTTTATTATCAGTTGCTCTGGGTAAGTTGTTTATTCAGTAGAAAGCAAACACCTAAGGGACAAGAACTAGATCTATTGTCCTTCTTTTTAAGTATATAAATAACAAATCATGGTGACAGGCATCTCATGGGGCAGTCTGTCTGAAGCACTTGTTAATCATTTTTATACAAAACTTTTGCTGCTTAATTTATTCAATTCAGTATCAAGAGAGACAAGAGAATAGGGTCCTAATCTCTTTTTAACTGTCATGTAACACATTAGAGTATCTTGTATTCTCCATTTTATAACTACCTGATAAAATGTACATTGCATAGTAGTTTACTTTTCTTTGCTGTCAGGATAAATGTTCTCAAATTACACAGACACACGCACACACGCGCGCGCGAACAACTCACATTAACTGGTTAAGTATGGACTCACCTGCCCTCTGAAATTGTATTTATGAAATATGCCAGTGGTTGTTGTCATAATTTGGAAGATTCTACATAGTGTCAGTTAGACAAGGATTCACAACTCCACTAAATGTTATCCATTATACTTGGAAATGAAACTAGGTGCTATCTATGAGTGGTATGACAATTTTTTAAAGTTTAACTGCATGTCATTTCTTGTGTTTTTGATTTTAGCCATTCTGACAGGTGTGAGGTGATATCTCATCATGGTTTTGATTTGCATTTCCCTGGTTCCATTGTGTAATGGTTAGCACTCTGGACTCTGATTTGCATTTCCCTGATAATGAATGATGTTGAGCATCTTTTCATGTGTCTGTTGGCCATCTGTGTGTGGGGGATGACTGAAATAGGAAAGGGATTAAGAGTACACTTATCTTGATGAGTACCAAGTCATAGATGGAATTGTTGAATTACTATATGGTACACGTGAAACTAATCTAACACTGTATATTAATTACACTGGAATTAAAGTTTTAAAAATTTTGAAAATTTTAAAGTTTAGCTGTATGAACACAGTGACTGATATAAAGATGTCTTCTCTTTTGTCAACCAAGTTGCTAAGGAGTTGGGCAGCTTTAAGCCTGCCAAAAGCACGCCATTTCCACTATAAAACTTGTCTTTATCTCTCGCAGTCAGTCAATGCTCTCCAGTGAATTCCCCAAATAAAATGGTAAATAGTAAGAACTTGTGTTTATCTACATTGGGCTTTGGAGGCAGATGACCCATAATAAGATATTTTATCATATAATAGTGATGTGATCAAGTGAAAGTTACTTATCCCAAATCTGGCCTAGTTTCTCTGTCTTTGAACAGAAATTTTTTAAAAGAGCTGTTTAATTGCATAATAAACAGAGTTTGCTCTTATTAAAGAACTAATCACCCAGTACCATCACCAGAAAATGCTTGCATTAATATAGTTATTTAATTATTTGAAGGAGAATTATTTTACCTTAAATTTGATATATATTATCATTATTCAACTAATATGAAAAGCTTTTTGCTGAAAATATTCTGTTATTCATAAAATTTCTCTTTCTTATTATTATTTTCAGAGGTGGCATATGTTGATAAAATACTCTGTTTAAAAATTACTTTTGAATGCAAGATTTATTAATATAATGCACATTTACTATGCACGCTTTATGTAATTTTCTTAGATTTTGTGCATATGGTGAGACTAAGATAGATAAGGTTTGTGCTCTGACAATAACACTGTACATATTCAATAAGAACTTCTAACTGTGTACATATGAAAAATAATTTACTATTCACTCTTTGAACAGTTTGTGGTGTTAATTACAAAACAGAACATAGATAGTGCAAAAAGTTTAATTCTTACAAATAAACTACAACTGAATTCATTTCTATCACTAAGGTTGTGAATAAAGCAAGAAGAGAAAAATACGGTGAAGACACATAAGGAACACCTTTGTCTTTCACATGCAAGGTAAGCATGCTCACTCATGTTGCTTTTAATATTTTACATATTTTTAAACCATTTTGATTTAATGGCATTCAGTCTAGGGCTAATAGCATATGTCAGCAGTTACATATTTCGGGAGTTATTTCTAATGGCAATATTAAGAATTTCATTTCTAGAAGATTTGGGGAAAATATCTTGACCATACTCTAAAAAAGACTCCTTTAGGGCTCATGAAAATTCTCAGGAGAAATTAGTTTATTCTTTATTTTATTCAAGGAAAGTAACTTAAGGGCTGGACATATAATAATGATGATAACAACAACAGCAAGAACAACAACAACAGTAGTGAAATAATAAGTTATGATTTCCACTGTATAGCTCACATACTTGAAATATATTAATTACTTTAAATTGAATTCCACCAAAATACACATTGATAGGAATAGACGTGATACAAAAGGAATTATTATTTGTTTTTTCATCCACTTTCTATTTTTAAGGGATAAAGTATGTTTTGACATAGATACATTACAGAAAATATAGTTCATTTTTGGCATATTGGCTGACATATGCCCTACATACTGAATTTTGTCAGTCCATCTACAAATAAATGTTCTGACAGAAAAAAATCTACAGCAACGAAAAATTACCACAATACCAAATAAATTAAGAATGTGGTCGCTTAAGAGTTCTATTATATCACAGAGGAGTCTGAGAGATTAGGGGAGATTTCACAGATCATCTTTTCTAATTGGATCAGGAAATTGAGTTTGGAGTTTGCAAAGATGACAAAACAGATCAAACCTGCCTAGGTCAACACATTCTTGGCATAGTAATCTATATGCAAAAGAAGTAGATAAGTGTGAAAGGGTAGGACTTATTTATGAATGGCCAGGTTAATATAATTTAATTAATCTTAGACTGAGCCTCATATTTAAAATTACCAGCTCTACAATTTTGGACACATTGACATTTTAGCTCTTAAACTAAGTGATTAAGTGAAATGAATTTGACAAGACAAAGTGATGATTTTACTGATTGTACATAGCCTTCAAGTTGTCTGTACTCATTTATTTTTGCAAATTCCGTAATGATTATATGATAATTTATGTCTGTAAAGGAAGTGTAGCATACAATTATTTAATCATTAAGAACACAGACATACATACACAGATAAATACATTATACATCTGTAAATTGTTTGCTTATTTGCAAAGATTTTCAAATTTTAGTAAAAAAATATAGACATTTCTAGCAAAATGAGGTCATGCTATTAAAAAGAACAGTAATATCTTGGAAAGACTGGATCAGTTTTAAAACTCTCACAGATGCAAAGCTTTTGGAAGGCTCATAATTGTGTAGGACAGTAAATACCTGAAGTGATATAAATTCTCAAATTAGTTTATCTTGAGCCATAAAAGACTCTCAGGGAGCCAAGGTTTCAAAATGCGTTTCATACAGTTAATACCAAAAAGACAGATTAGATAATACTTACTAACTTTTCTATGCATAGAAACAGATTGACACAGATGTAGATAATAATTCTGAGCCTGAATCTGTGGACTGAATACAATTCATTCTTAAATGTTAGTCTCCATGATGTAAATTTCACCATAATGTACAAATAAGTAGTGAATTTAATTCAAAGTCACACTCAGCCCCTAACAAATTGTCAGAGAGAATCCTCTATACATACATTGGAAGAGAATATCAAGGGGGAATCATTACAGGGTCATATTACAGGGGAAATGTTCAGGGTGTTATGCTTTATAAAATAGTTGGGAGCCCGGAGGACTTACATTGCAGAATACTCAGTAAGAAGACGATGATTTTTGATGCTTCTGTCTTGCAAATAATGGGTGAAATAGGTGATGGGAATTAAGGAGTGCACTTGTCCTGATGAACACTGGGTGATGTATGGAATTGCTGAATCACTATGTTGTTCACCAGAAACAAATATAACACTGCATGTTAACTAGCTAGAATTAAAATAAAATTTAAAAAACATAGTAGTAATTCAAAAGAGAGAGAAGAAAATGATTTTGAACTCCATACATAAATGGCAGAATAACACCACTTGTCTTAATCAGAATAAGTCTACATATAAATAGTGGAAGACAGAACCAGAAACTCTACTATTCAAGAGCTCAGAGCGAAAAGAGAAAACTGATAAAAACTTTTTGAGATTAAACAAAGTGATTTTAAAAGGGATGTGATTAATTATTATCAGAATAATAGTTGATGAATATAAACTCACATTGATATTCATATGAACAAGTGACCACTTAACATGACCTTGGCTTTCAAAAATATTGTTTGGCTGTATTTTCCAAGGGCAAAGTTTAAGGAAAATCACATTATACTGTCTTACATAAATAAACTCTTCGTATGTTTTATTTTTGTTTCATTACCAAAAGGAGTCGTTGCTGTTTCAATTAGGTGCCCAAGAAAATTTTAAATATTTTGAAGTATAAAAGCTGTGACATTTAGATTATAATTTAGGTTATAAATGCTTTTTATGTACTGTATTATTTGTTTTCATTGAAAAGTAAAATAATCAAAAGTTTTCTGTTATGTGGAAGAAAAATAAAACAAAACAAAAACAGATAAAATCTTTGTCTCCACTTGACTTGGGTTTAGAAATCTCTCCTGCAGTTCCTAATGTTGCTCGCACACACGCTCTCTCTCTCTTTTCTCTCTCTCTCTCTGTATGTAAACAATTATGTATAAATACTTCATGAGGGCGCCTGGGTGGCTCAGTGGGTTAATACTTCATGAATCAGATCTCAGTAAAAAGGTAAATTAATCATTTAATGTTTCATTTTAAATGTTTATATATATTAACATATGTGTGTTTAAAAAATGTTTAACTTTAAATGGACTGTTTTGAAAGCAGAAGTTCTAAATAGCAGGAGATAAAGAAAACCTTTCAAAAAATTTAGTGACCATGGTGGGTGCTGTAGAGGAAAATAACACAATTCAGTGATGGAGAATTATGATGACAGGGCTTCCTGTTAGCTAAGAAGCCAACAGACAGATTGGCCTCTTTATTTCACCTACCCACAACGGACTGTTTGGGACTCATTGATTCCAAAGTCTTCCTTGGTGACATTTTGCATGACTAAATGATTATCTGAATTGTGATGTTGTGACATATGCTTCTTTTTGCTGTCTTTCTTCCCTCTTCCCCTAAATTCTGCTTTTCTGAGATGTTACCTCCCACCCACCAAACACACTAAGTGTTAGCCTCTGTTTAACCAGCCTGTCTTTTGTAGGGAAGGTGGGCTAAAGCAATTCTGGATAACGCAGGATTTAGCATCAATCACTTACTTTAGTAAAATACAACTATTATTTTTGAGTACTTGAAGTTTAGTACCCTGAATTTGTGTAAAAGTTTAGTTTTCTTCTGTGGAAATACGTAACTGTGATTTTAAATCAATTTCATAACTATATGGGACAAAAACATGATCTTATAGACCTAGCTACTTCTACCAATTATAATCTCTTGAATATAAGTCAACTTTATTCAAAATTGTTTGTTTGATTTATGAAAATCAATGATATAATAAGAGACCTCACAAAGACCTAGGATATCACTTTTTAGTTATAATTTATAATTCAGTTTAAGCAGTGAAATTTTAAGCTGTCCTTTGAGTACTGTGAAATTGCCTTATATAACTTGGCATCCCCATTAGTTCATTGCCCAATTAACTGGATAACACGTTTTGTGCCTAGAAATTCCCAGTTGAGTTTCCATGTAACACATAGTTTGAGGTTTGATAATTGTATACTTAAATATGTGTGACTAACTCCCAATTTTAGAATGTATATATTTATATCATTAGTTGACTCTGGAATAAAATTTTTCTTCTTATAGTCTATTTCAGAAAGGAGTTAGTAATTCAGATTTTGGATACGAAGCCAAAATTCTGGAACTGGAAATACCAAAATATGTCCAGGGTATTAATTACTTGCCCATTTTTAAGGCATAAATGCCAAAGGATAAAGCTTCTTTTTAAGACTTTTATTTATATATTTATATTTTGTCCATTACATTTACAGCCTCTAAATGGGCTTGTCCCATCAATATTTATGTGCTGTTTAAGACTGTATAAATATGCACTTGAAATTACGATTTTTGAAATTCTCACTATCTTTTATTTCCTGTTCTTTTTCCCTGTTCCTGTCTTTTTTTTATATACTATTTTGGGGGGCCGGGGGGTGGAAATTTGTCATTTTATTCTTGACTTTTAATTTAAGATACCTTACCAAAGAATGATTTTGGCATACTTTTCTACTCAACTTTTAGTACTGACTAAGATGACCTTAGCACTCCCCTCAGCTTGACTAAACTTTAACACAGGTATTTTCCTGACTCTAGGCTCCTGACTTTTCTTTTCTTAGGAGCATCTATTTTAGAAGCCTTGTTGTTGAACATTCTTTCCCTGCCCATTGAGATGTAAATCTTCTCCCAGACTCATGCCAGTTTTACAACCCAGAAATGTCTTTCTTAAAGATGTGGGAGATGCTCCATTGAAATGAAATCATTTAAGTAGGTGGAGCTGTTCTCTGCAGTCTCTGTGGGGGAATAGGGGCCTAACTTTAGTAAGTGATGATTTGTAAGCAGAAAGGCCTATTCTAGTACTTTTCCATTAGCTGACCCCAGCTTTTTTCTTTTTTTTAGCTGATCCCATCTTTTAATGATCCTCTTATACAGTGGAATATTATTCAGACATAAAAAAGTAAATCCTGTCACTTATGACAGCATGGATAAAACAGGAAAACATGCTAAGTGAAATAAGCCATATACAGAAGGACAAATCCTGCATGAACTCACATGTAGATTCTAAAAAAGTCAAAATAATAAAAACAGAGAGTAGAGTAGTGCTTTTCAGGGGCTGGGGAGTGGGGGGAAATAGGTAGTTACTCGTCTGCGGGTATAAGCCTTCAGTTATAAGATGAAAAAGTTCTGGAGATCTCATGGGCACCATGATGACTGGAGTTGATAATACTGTATTGTACACTTGAAATTTGCTAAGAGAGTAGATCTTAATTATTCTTACCAAAAAAAAAAGCAACTATGTAACGTGATGGTTGTGTTAGTTAGCTTGATTATGATAATCATTTCACAGTGTATACATATATCATATCATCACATTGTATGCAGTAAATATCTACAAAATTTATTTATCAATTATACCTCAGAGCTGAAAAAAATCCAACTTTTGTTTTTGTTTCAGAAGAGTTGAGTTCAATTTCTCTTCTCTATTGTAATAGTTTTAATAGTTTTGACTAAAGTCTCCCTTGCCTATTTCACTTGCTTGTCTATTAACTTCCAGAGCAGACTTTAGCTGTGCTCTTATTCAGCTCTTGTCAGGTACTCATTCTTGACAGGTGTATACTGTGAAGTGGCAGCTCTGCTATTGGACCAGGTGGTGTGGCCCACCAGAAAGGAAAAGCAAGTAGACAATAAGCTATCGCTACATTAATTACACGGTTCTCAGAAAAGAAGTTTGTCAACAAAGAAAAATAAACTATCAAAACAGCTCTTTAAACACACACATACATAGATGTACATAAATACATGTACATATATGTTTGGTTTTAAAAATAAATATTAGCTTATAATAAATATTTGAAAGGATACGCTAAAATTTCCATTATGATTTGTCATTTCATGCAGATTCTTAATACGATTATTTTCCAAAACATTGATGCTGTTAACTTTTTAAATCTCAGATTAAGATTTTTGTAAACTAATAAAATAATCCTAAATATCTCAATCTCAAATTTACCTCCTCTTTTTAACAGTAATAAACTCTCACCTTTGTAAATAAAAGACTTTAGAATTCCTTATATATTTTTCATTCTGGCTGTTGAAAGTCAAATTTGAAATACATATGGATAATTTTAACATAAAATGGTATCAACAAATCTTACAATCTAAAGCTAACTTGGTCACCTAAGATACTTACTATTTTCTAATTCTAATATATGAGCAAACATTTTATTTATTTTTGATACAGAGTAAATTTTAAGATGATAAAGGAGGCACATAACTATAGACACAAACATGACCCATGCTCTCAGGATTCCCATTTTGTTCAATAATAATCCCACCAAATACCCAAAAGAATGGGCACAAAATTACTGAGAAACATATGGTGCCAGAGATCAGACTGTTAATGGGCTTGGGGTTTATTCCTTCTCATCACTCACTGTGCACAGGGAAAAATCACACACATGAATAAAAAAATAGTGGGAATTCAAAAATAGTATCAATCAAACAAAACTCTCATCATTGTGTTATATAATTTTAAGCTTCATGTGTAACCAGGCTAAGAAAAATGTAATAATATCACAAAAAAGAATTTGGTAATGGCTGCATGGACTTAGGGAATAAAATTTAAATTAAAGGGTCTTTTTTTCCCTTATCCATATTTTAGGATAAAGAAGACATTGAGATTAAATCATTTGTTAAATATAAATATTAAATATCCACTTTGAGCACTTTTAGGAAATTATACTGTGATAGCAAGAAAATAGATTGAATAAGACCTGAGGGGGAATAAAAAAGGCAATCTTCTCAAATCATCTAATTACAAAAGTCTTTTTGTATATAGAAAAAAGAGTCTCTCTCTTTTAAATGCTTAAAGATTTTGCCAATACTCAACCACATTTTTCTTTCCTAGAGCCACAATTCTTGAATTTCAGAGACACAAGATTGCAAACTTCCTGAGTTCAAAGAACTTTATCTTATTTTTTAGCTATAGATTTTAGTTTAGTTGTTTTGTTTTGTTTTGGTTTTGTGTAAGGAAATAGGTTTTACTTAGGTAGATGTATTTAATTTGAGTCAGTGAAAGCAAGTAGACAGGATTTTACATGTTTATGGATATTGAGGATGGGATGTAATCACAGCAAGTAGGTACCCTTTTTTCTTCTAATATGTGCAAGGACTTAGAAGAAGTCAATTACATAAAATGTAAATTAGTATTTTTAATCACAATTGAAAAATAGCACATGTTAAAATGTTATTTTTAATGAAATATTAACTTTAATATTTACCATTTCACACACATATAAAAATTCTAATAATATAAAGGCTATTGAGAGAGCAATTACTTGGGACACTGCTAATCTACTGAAATGGAATCATTTGCCAGCTAGAAGCTCTGTTTCAAGCTTTTTTTCTATCCTCCTTTGTATTCTTCTTTCACGTTTGAAAAATGGAAGATGCGGCATCTTATACACTGTTATATATCAAATACTGTATGTGTATAGAATTTCCTCAGATGCCCAGGGGACCTCACACTTTCAGAGTAAGGTCATGTCCTCTTGATTTCATATTTTATAAGTCCCAGAAATGTTTTCAATCACCTTTCTTTCCATTAGTTTGGTGCAAATCCTGTTACTTCTCCACTCATTTATAAATGAATGAAAAACAAGGTAGTAATGTTTCTATCACATCATTTATTAAAGAACCTTCAATCAATCAATGCCCTACCACTTCAGAATTAAAGAGTACATCATAAATAGGCAGTTATGCTGCAATCAGAAATGCAATGGGTTTGAAGTTCTGGTGGAGATTTTGGCTTTGAGATTTACAGTCTCTATAAACTTGGATAACCATTTAGGCTTCCAGTGTCTCTCCATCTACTGATCCTTTCATTTAGCTGGGATAACAATTACACTGATTTTTTTTTTATAAATTAAGTACAACCACAAAAAAGCACTTCAGATGCTTTGAACTAATGTAAAATAAATATACTAAAGAAATCATACACGTTTTGGTGAAATGAAGAAATAATAATGTTGGATGACATTAACATAACACAGAGACCAAAGTAAAATATTGTATGTTGATAAAATAAAGAATTTACTTCAAGTGCCTATTTTGCTGATAACACCTTAAATATTAATGTTCAAGGAAAAGAAAAGAAAAATGGCTTTTTTTTCATTTAGCAGACATTTATTTACAAAAACATTCCACATCTTACAGTAGGTGCAGATACAAGGTAAAGACAAAATATTTGCCCTCACAATGTTCATAGGAGAGAGGCAATTAAAACAGTAATGATAATTATTATTGATAAAATCATTGATGGAATCATGGGGAAAATGTTAAGGAACAAATGCAATAAATTATTAACATGTATTGATAGAATTCAGTATTATGTAATATTCCTTCACAGTCCTATAGATTTCTATTTAAAAATGCTTATATTGAAAACATTTTACCTTCCTTATGGGAAATCCATACTTTATTGAGGTTTCTCTAGTTTTTACCGAAAGTCTTTTTCTTCTTCTTAGTACCTAAAATCTATACTTTATTCAGGTTTCTTTAGCTTTTGCTAAAGTCCTTTTTCTTTTTTTTTTCTTTTTTTTTT
>LNAC01000315.1:904651-1004259 GCA_002007465.1 Ailurus styani | reverse complement strand
TGTCTTCTAGGCTCCTCTGAGCTTTTACTATCCCATCGCCTCCCCCACACATTAAAAAATTAAAAAATTTTAATAGATTGTATATTTTAGAGCAGTTTTAGAGTCACAGCAAAAATGAGCAGAAAGTACAAAGTCCCTACAAATCCCCCAAGCTCACAAACACACACAATACTCCCCACCCCCCGCTATCAACATCCCTAACCATAGTGATACATTTGTTACATTGGATGAACTCTCATTGGCATATCATAATCTCTCAAAGTTTTGTGTGTATTCTTGGTGTTGTCCATTTTAGAGGGTTGGAAAAATGTATAATGAATACATGCGTAATGACTTGTATCCACTAATAATGTATTTTTATTGCCCGAAAAATCCTCTATGCTGTGCCTATTCACCCCTGCCTCCCCTCACTTCCAACCCCTAGCACTGATCACCACTGATCATTTTACTATCTCCATACTTTTGTCTTTTCCAGAATATCGTAGGATTGGTATCACACATGATGAAGCCTTTTCACATTGCCTGGTTTCATTTAGTAACGTGCATGTAATATTCCTTCATTTCTTTTCATGGATTGATAGCTCATTTCCTTTTAGGGCTGACTAATATTCCATTATGTGAATATGCTGCTGTTTACTTATCCATTCACTTACTAAAGGACATCTTGGTTGTTTCCAACTTTTGGCCATTATGAATAAAACTGCTATAAACATCTGTGTGCTAGTTTTTCTGTAGATATATATTTTCAACTCATTTGGGTAAATACCAATGAGCACAGTTACTGGACTTTATGGAAGAGGTATATTTAGTTTTATATGAAACTGTCAAGCTGTCTTCCAACATGGGTGCACCATTCAGCATTCCCGCCAACAACAAATGAGAGTTCTTGTTACTCCACAGCCTCTCCAGTACCTGGTGTTGTCAGGGTTCTGGATTTAAGCCAAACTTCCAGGTGTTTAGTGGTATCTCTTTGGTTTAATTTGCAGTTCTCTAATGAACAATGATGTTGACCATCTTTTAATATACTTATTTGCTATTTGTATATATTCTTTGATGAAGTGTTTGTTCAGGTATTTTCCTTATTTTTTTTTAAGATTTTATTTATTCATTTGACACAGAGAGAGATTACAAGTAGGCAGAGAGGCAGGCAGAGAGAGAGAGGAGAGAGGAGGAAGCAGGCTCCCCGCTGAGCAGAGAGCCCGATGTGGGCCTCGATCCCAGGACCCTGGGATCATGACCTGAGCCGAAGGCAGCGGCTTTAACCCACTGAGCCACCCAGGCGCCCATATTTTCCTTATTTTTTAAAAATTAGGTTCATTTTTTTATTGCTGAGTTTTTAGAGTTCTTTGTATATTTTGGATAATAGTCCTTTGCTAGGTATGTCTTTTGCAGATGTTTAATTCCAGTTTGTCTTCTGATTTCCTTGGTCATGCTCTCTTAGGACATTGCTATATTCTTTGTCCTAATGTTTTTATCAGTATTTTTGCATCTATATTTATCGGTGCCATTGAAGTCATTCTCTGTGTTATTCTTTTATACATTGTTACCTACATTTTACTAAAATGAGGTGGAGTTTTTTTGCCTCTTTTTCTACTTTGAAATACTTACCTATGATTTGGATTATTGCCCAGTGAACCTCTGATAGAATCTGTATATAAATCAGTAGAGTATGATATATTCTTCATAGGGAAAATTAAAACTAGAAATTCAGCTTATTTACCATATTGTTTTCATATTTATTACTTACTCATGAGAGTACTTGGGAATTTATATAGTTTTAGTAATTCATGCATTTCACATTTATTTTTAAATTAATTGCTTAGTTTTTAAATAAATTTTCATTATTGGCTCTTCTTTCTCATATTCGGCTAGATCTCTCTCTGCTTAACAATGTTTGTTTTCTCTCAGTTATTATTTTACCAGTTATGCCAAATATTTGTTTACTATTTTAGGCTTTTCAATAAGCCAATTTTTGGTATTTTCATCCTTTTCATTGTGTCCTTGTTTTCTATTTTTTAAATTTCTACTTTTACCTGCATTAATTTTCTTTATGCTTCCTTAAGATTTGGTTGGCTTATTTTTCTAAATTCTTAAGTTGAGTGAATGTAACTTCCTGATTTCTGCCTTATTTTTCCATAAAATTTCCTCTGATTCTGTTAGTTGTATCTTACAAATTGCAACTTCTAATAAGAGTTCTAATTATTTTCTAGTTCCCAATTTCATTTTTTTCTTTGACCCAATAGTCATTTTGAAAGATTTCATTCATCCTACAAAATGTGAATTTCTTTTCATTGTTTTCATTTTATAAATTAATTGTGCTATTTAAGAGAATATTATCATGATGCCAAACATTATTTTGTATTTGTGCTTGAGCATTCCTTGTTTTTTTATTTTTATTGTTAAATATAGTTGACATACAATATTATATTAGTTTCAGGTACACAAAATAGTGATTGTATATTACTCAGTACTCACCATGATAAGTGTAGTTACTATCTATCAATATATGATGTTATTTTGGTATTATTGACTATGTTCTCTATGCTGTACTTTTCATTCCTGTGACTTATTTGTTTTGTACCTCCTAATCTCCTTCATGTATTATGCCCATTCTCTGAAACTCCTTCCCTCTGGCAACCACCAGTATCTTCTCTGTATTTATGAATCTGTTTGTATCTTTTCTTTTTTTTTAAATTTAGATTCCACATACAAATGAAATCATCTGGTAGTTGTCTTTTTCAGTTTGACTTATTTCACCTAGCGTAATATTTTCTAGGTCCATCCATCTTGTTGCAAATGGCAAGATCTCATTCTTTTTTATGACTGAGTACTATTCCATTGTATATGTACACCACCATTTCTTTATCCATTCATCTAGTAATGGACACTTAGGTTGTTTCCATATCTTGGCTATTTTAAACAATGCTGCATTAAACATAAGGGTGCATGTGTCTTTTCAAGTTAGTGTTTTTGCTTTCTTCAGGTAAATTCTGCAGATTTAGTGCAATTATTGGTGGAATTACTGGATTGTATGGTATTCCTATTTTTAATTTTTTTGAGTAAACTCCATATTGTTTTTCATGGTGGTTGCACCATTTACATTCCCAAGACCAGTGTACAAGAGTTCCTTTTTCTTTCTTTTTTTTTTTTAAAGATTTTATTTATTTATTTGACACAGAAAGAGAGATCAGATCACAAGTAGGCAGAGAGGCAGGCAGAGAGGGAGGAGGAAACAGGCTCCCCACTGAGCAGAGAGCCCGATGTGGGCCTCGATCCCCAGACCCTGAGATCATGACCTGAGCCGAAGGCAGAGGCTTTAACCCACTGAGCCACCCAGGCGCCCAAGAGTTCCTTTTTCTCGGCAACCTTCCCAACACCTTTTATCTCTTATCTTTCTGATATTACCCATTCTGACTGGTGTGAGGTGTTATCTCACCATGGTGTTGATATGAACTTCTCTGGTGATTAGTGATGTTGAGCATCTTTTTATGTGTCTGTTGGCCATCTGGACGTCTTCTTTGGAGAAATGTTCAGATCCTCTGCCCACTTTTTAAATGGATTATTTAATTTTTGGTATAGAGTTATAAGTTCTTCACATGTTTTGGATATTAACTTCTTAATGATATCAGATCTATCTTTTGCAAATACCTTCTACTATTTGGTAGGTTGCCTTTTTAGCTTATTGATGGTTTCCTTCACTGTGCAAAAGGTTTTCATTTTGATGTAGTCCTAATAGTTTAATTTTGCCTTTGTTTCTCTTGTCCAAAAAACATATTTTAGAAAAATGTTTCAGCTGCTAATGTTGAAGAAATTATAGCCTACGTTTTATGGGTTTCAGTCTTACATTTAAATCTTTAATCCATTTTGAGTTTATTTTTATGTATGGTGTAAGAAAGTGATCCAGTTTCATTTTTTTTGCATGTATGTAGCTGTCCAGCCTTCTCCACACCATTCGTTTTGTTTGTTTATTTGGGTTTTTTTTAAGATTAATTTATTTGAAGAGAGAATGTGAGCAGGAGCAGGGGGTGGAGCAGAGGTAGAAGGAGAAAGAAATTCAAGCAGACTCTGTCCTGAGCACAGAGCCCAACATGGGGCTTGATCTCAAGACTCTGAGATCATGACCTAACCCTGAAACCAAGAATCGGACACTTAACTGACTGTGCCACCCTGGTGCTCGCTCCTAACATCTTTTTTCTTACTGTATATTCCTGCCTCCATTGTTGTAGATTAATTGACCATATAAATGTAGGTTTATTTCTGGACTTTCCATTGTGTCCCATTGATCTATGTGATGTTTTTGTGCCTGTACCGTACTGCTTTGATTACTACAGCTTTGTAATATAGCTTGAAATCTGGAGTTGTGATACCTTCAGCCTTGTTCTTTATCAAGATTGTTTTGGCTATTCAGGGTCTTTTGTGCTTCCATACAAATTTTAGGATTGTTTTTTCTACTTCTGTGAAAAATATTATTGATATTTTGATAGGGATTGCATTAGAGCATTTTTGCATTTTCCAGTTGTTGCTTATCTATATATGTGTTATATACATATATTATATGTATAATAAGCTTAACATGTTATGTATATAACGAAGTTATGTATAATGTATAAGCTTATTTGCTACATCTCCTTAAAGATTATTTTTGTGTCTCCTCCATAAATTACTTAAGAGAACCATTTGAATATTTCCAAATGTGAGATGGAGTCGTCAACTTCTCTTTATAGTTCTATAAAGTTTGTTTTCATCTAGTTAAATTTGTCATAAATTACATAATGTTGGGATTATTGTATCTTCGTTTTTAATAGTTTTCTTTTCCCTAAGTTTTATTTGGTAATATTAAAGTTTCCTTTTGGTTGTTATATTTCCCTCCAACCTTTATGGTAAACTTTTTATGTCTCTTTGTGTCTCTTATAGTTTATAGCTTTACTTTATGTATTCCAAATTTACAATTTTAGACATTTTACAGGAAAGTAAATTTGTGATTATTGATACATTTGGATTTATTTCTGTTGTTTGAATTTACATGATACTTTACCTCTACCTTTGAGTGTGTTTGTGTGTTTCTTTTACTTTTTCTTGAGGTTTTTTTAAAATTTTAATGTTTATTTTCTTTTGTTGTTTCTTTCATAAATTTATTCTCTCTGCCACATTGAATTTTTTTGCTTTAATATTTTAAGATTTTTTGGTCTTATAGAATGCTAATAGCCATGCTTATTTTATTAAAAAGTTGATCAGTATCTTTTGCTTATTTCTGAACAATACAAGGACTTTAGAATGTATAGACTCTGACTCTGTCCACCCACATACATGCTACTAATCTAAATCTAGTTGTAAATAAAGATTAAACATTTGTTTTTATAATGAATTTATATAATGAATAATGAATTTATAAATTCATTATAACTAGAACTAAAATCTGCTATTTTAGTTCTAATCCCACAAATCGAAGGACCTGTTGAATAAAAGAATGATCGAATATGTACTTTATTATCTTATCCCCTCAAAGCTGAATTTATTTTTTTTTCAAAACTGAGTTTCATAAGTGAGTAGACTTTCTTTTGTTTTATTTTTGTATCTCAGCAATAACAGTGCTTCTAATTATAATAAATAATTGATAAATATATCTGAAGAAATGCATAACATATATGGCTGATAATATAATTATGATTTGGTTGTTTAATTCCCTTCCACTCATACAGTATTTGTACAAAAACAGAGTTGACCTAGAATTATTTCTAAAGCATATAAATATATAATATTTATAAGCTTAATGTTTAATAGCATTAAAATAGAGATGTACCAGCTAAATTTTTAATGTCATAGAACCTTAGGCCAAAAAAGTGTCATAGTCAGAATTATTCTAGCCAATATAAGCTTCATAAGCAAATATCTTCTCTTTCCTCATTTCTTACATGTGACCAGGTCAGACATCTTATAACAACATTTTTTAAATGCATTTGCTTCTTAACATTAATGAAATTGCCTCTAATAAATGTTTAATCTTTATTTACAAGTTTTTTGTTTTTTTTTTTTAAATTCAGGAACACTTTCCAGGCAGGCATTATAATTGGTGAAGGAGCAACAATTTTATTTTCATATTACAGACATAGTATGTACTCTACACAATTATTTACAGATTTCTAAGTTCTACAACTGTAAACCATCATAATACATATAATAAGCTATTCATTGTAGGAAAATATTGATTCATAAAAGAGAAAAGTTTGGAACTTGTCATAATCAATAAATAATTTAATATAACTGAACCCATAAAAAGAAATAGAAATTAATGGTCAGAGAAAACGAAGTAGACCTTTTAAAGTATGGGGTAGAAAGAAAATGGGTCAGGTTAAAGAGTACCCATTGATATTTGAGTGGGCAGAAACAAGTGAATAAAAAGAACGTGGAACTTTAGTTAGAAAAGATAAGTAATTCAAGAAGAAAATAAACACAGTAAAAACTCTAATTTTATAAATTTGTTTAGAGCTTGAATTTTTTCAGACACTTGTGAAATGGAAGATACATCTGCTCACTAGAAAAATAAATAGTAGTTACCTAAAGTTATTGCTTCAAACAATAATATTTATTTCAGTCTGTGGGCATATATTTTTTCACAGGTGTATTGCCCTTTCACAGTAGACTAAACTACATACCTACATACCTACACACACACACACACACACACACACACACACGCAGACTCTTATTTTTCTCCCTTTATTCTCTATCCTGAAATGATCTCTCTATATAAAGGAGGAAATCAAGAAGTGGCAATTAGAAATATCAGTTTAAAGTTAATCCTAATATAGACAGTGATTTTATTAACTGTTAACCGTCTGTTCTCTATCTTTCCTTGGTTTAGCAATATCTTTCAAAATTCAGTGGTCTTTCTCCATTGAGAATGGTCTGAGATGGGCTAATGGTTGTTTTGAAATAATAGAAACAGTGTTCTCATCAAGCCATATTTTCTGACTCATGCTTCTTTGTCCTAAAGGGAGGAACTGTCTTTTATCTAACTTGTGCAAAGATGCCAATATGTGTTGGCAGTGCCCTCGTTTGCTGATAAATCAATTTGTACAAAATATTTTATTTATGGAATAAAAATGCCAATGTGACTTTAGACCTATATTTTACAGTCCTCATATATCTTTATCATTTATTAGTTAATTTTACATGTGACACTCAAATGTGATCGGGAACCAGACATTGTTCTAGGAACAGTGGCTACAGTAGTGAATAAATAGGTGAAAAATTTCAGCCTTTCTGGTATTTATATTATCATTTGGTGGAAAATTAAAACATATTTTTAAAGTGTGCAGAAGTGTGAAACATCTATGTATTTTGCATATATTAAATAATTTAATCTTGTTATAATCCTATGAGGTTGGCAACCTAATGTCCCCATTTTGCAGACAACAATCTAAGGCATAGAGAGATAAAGTAACTTGGCAGGAGATTTGCAGATGGTAAGTGCCAATGCCAGGACTTGATTCCCAACATTCTGGGTTTAAAAGTTCATATTCTAAACCTACTTTCCACACTGCCTCTATTGTGTTATCTTCTAAACATGATACATATTAGAAATTAAGTATGCAAAATCACATGGTCATATCAGTAAAAGCAGAAAAAGAATTTGACAAAATCCAACAGTTGTGATAAAAATTTTCATTAAATCAGGAATAAAAGGGAAATACCTCAACTTGATAAAGAATATCTACAAAACATCTATAGATAACACACTTAATAGTGAGAGAAGCTCAAAGTTTTCTCAGTGAGATCAAGCACAAGACAAGGATGTCTCTTCTCACCATTGCTTTTCAACATCATACTGGAAGTCTTAGTTAATTAAAAAAAAAACACGAAGAGTAAATATAAGTTATGTAAGTCAGACTGGGAGAAAATATTTGCAAAAGTTATATCTAGTGAATGAGTCATTCAAAATACACAAAAGAAAAAAAATTCCTTAAAACTCATCAATAAGAAAACAAAAAACCTGATTAAAAAATGGGGTAAAGACCTTAACAGGCACGTTACCAGAGAAGATATATAGATGATATGTATGCACATGAAAAGTTTCCAGGACATTTGTCATTAGGGAAATGCAAATGAAAACGATGAGATACCTGTATGTACTCAGAATGGCCAAAATCCAGAATACTGACAACACCAAATGCTGGAGAGGATCTGGAGCAACAAGAACTCTCATTCATTGCTGGTGGAAATGCAAAATGGTGTAGCCACTTTGGAATACAGTTTGGCAGTTTCACAGCAAACTGAACATACTCTTACCATATGATCCAGTAATTGTGCTTATTAGTGTTTACTCAAAAGAATTGGAAACTTATATACATACACAGCCATGAACAAGGATGTTTAAAATAGCTTTATTCATTGCCAGAACTTAGAAGCAACCAAGATGCCCCTCAGTAGGTGAATGAACAAGCAAACTGTGGTACCTCTAGACTATGGAATATTATTCAACATTAGAAAAGAAATGAGCCATCAAGCCATGGAAAAACATGGAGGAACCCTAAATGCATATTTCTATGTGAAAGAAGCCAATCTGACAAGGCTGCATACCATATGATTCCAACTATATGATATTCTGGAAAAAAACCACAAAACTGTGGAGATGGTAAAAAGGTTCTTTTCAATGGTTACCAGGAGTTGGGGTGAGGAGAGATAAATAGATAGAGCTCAGAGAACTTTTAGGGCAGTGAAAATACTCTGTTTGGTACAGTAATGATAGATACATGTCTTTATACATATGTCCAAACCCATAGAAAGTACACCACCAAGAGTGAACCCTAATGTGAACTTTGGAATTGGATGATTATGATGTGTCTGTGTAGTTTCATCAGTTGCAACAAGTGTACCTCTCTGGTCGGGGATACTGATAATGGGGAAGATTGTGCATATGGGCGGGAAAGGGTGGGAAATCTCTGTACTTTCTGCTCAGTTTGATGTGAGCCTAAAACTTCTCTAAAATATAAAGTCTTTTAAAAATTTTTGAAAAAGGAGAAGCATTCTTATTTGTTGTATCATGAGGAAAATAACTGGGGACTTTCTTGTTGTTTTGTTGCTGGTATCATTGTGCTTATATTGTTGTTTTTATTCTCCAAATTCTTTTTATTTCGTATCCAAAAAGAACAACAACAGCAACAAAAAACAATGAAAAGAAACCAGAAACAGGGATTTCTCATTGAAAAGCTACATTGAAATTTTAGAATGTTAATGATTAAAGACAGTTTGTATTTCTAAGAATTTGGATAAAATGATAAAAAGAGACTGTAACCAATTACAGGCAAAAATAATTGCAACAAGATAATTAGTAGGGAATAAGAACATAACTTACTTTTATTTAGAATGCAAGATGATTCTGCAGAAGTTCTCTCTTTCATGTAGAGCTAAAAGTGTCAAACTTATTTTGAAAGGCCTAATTTTATTAAAATGTTTGGTGCTAACTTGTCTTATGAGGGGCATTCTTGTAAAAACTGAAAGTGAAAACATTGTACTAATTAGTGTCCATTATACATTCTGTTGCTCATTTGCCATACAGAAATTATTTTTTAAACTTAGATTTTTATTTTGCTTATATTAATTGCCATATATGATCATTTTCAAGAATACTTATCTTCAGGAGGCATTGCTGAGTATCTACAGAGTTTGTGTTACTGTGTCTACTGCTTTAAGGGTGAAACAATGGTTTCTACTTCAGAGAAATTGAGTCTAAACACCAGAAATGCATTTGTTTTTGTTTGTTTGTTCGCTCTTCATTGTTTGTGAAAAAATACAGATAATGTTAAATGGAACATAGCAGTCTGTGATAAATTATGCACTACAAGGGACAGTGAGAAATATTAATTCTCAGGGCAAAACACTGAGGGAACTTTGGAAAGGTCAGAATTGAAAATAGATTGAAGGATGGGAGAAGAGAAATAATCTAACATTTATTGCCTACTGACTATAGGCTAAACACTTCGTTCTCCTAATCACATTGGATACTCATATCAATACTTTTAGGTTAATTGCTGTTATTTTGTAGGGGTGTTTAGACTGAGGCTCGGTGGAATAAATTGACTGCCAAGGGGACCCAGTTCATAAAGGTGAGAGAGCCAGAGTTCAAGTGTAGGCTCTTTGTAGCCAACACTGATATTTCTCTCTCTCTCTCTCTCTCTCTCTCTCTCTCTCTCTCTCTCTATCTATCTATATATATATATATACACATATATACATATATATATGTGTATATATATATATTCTATATATATATATATATTAGTTTGTGTGTGTGTGTGTGTGTGTATGATTCATTAGTTGCATATAACACCCAGTGCTGATCACATCACGTGCTCTCCTAATACCCATCATCCAGCTACTCCATCCCCCCACCCCTCCCTTCACCCTCAGTTTGTTTCCTGGAGTCCAGAGTCTCTCATAGTTCCTCTTGCTCTCTGTTTTCTTCCCATTCAGTTTTCCCTCTCTTTCCATATAGTCCATTTTAATGCAGGTGTAACTGAAGAGCTTTGGAATCCTGTCCAAGATTCAGAAGCTGAAGTGAGAAGGCCCCTGAGGGAACCCTAGACAGGAGCATAGTGGTATTGCTTAGGAATACATGTCACTAAATGCAACATTTGGTCAGGGCAGATTAGGACTGATGGATAAATTCTTCACCCTTTTTTTACTCAGACATACTTTTCACATGAATTTTCAGAAGGTTTGAAGGGATTGAGGAAACAAAAGCCCAAGAACAGAGGCCACCTCCGTAATATACCTGACCCCCTTAGTACCATGTCCTGGTATCAAAGTCTTAAATAAACTACTCAGACATAGAGCGCCTGGGTGGCTCAGTGGGTTAAAGCCTCTGCCTTCAGCTCAGGTCATGACCTCAGGGTCCTGAGATTGAGGCCCACATTGGGCTCTCTGCTCGGCGGGGAGCCTGCTTCCTCCTCTCTCTCTGCCTGCCTCTCTGCCTACTTGTGACTGCTCTCTCTCTGTCAAATAAATAAATAAAATCTTTAAAAAAAAACTACTCGGACCTAGTCTTTTCCTCAAGCTTCCCTTTCAATGATAATAAAGTAGAATAAAAACTCCGTCTATCTCTTAGACAGCTATTCCACCCAGGTATTATACTCTCTGTAGTTATCTGGAGAATGTGTCAATGCTCACAGTGAATGAATTCTTTTTCTCACACAATACTTTTGATTTCATCATCAGTATTTGAGGTTGCCATCTATCTCCCTTTAGATTCCATCAATTAGTTCCACTTAACCTTTTTTGTGAGCATGCAGTGTAATTTAATATTTCTATTATTGATAGAGATAGCTTCAAACTCTTGTTTTATTACATTTAATCATCCATCATTTCAACCACTATATATTGAAAAGATTCTATTTGGGAATAATATAAAATGTTCTAATGTTACCCAGTATGGCAGATACAGAATTTCTCTTCAGGGAACTAACAATATGGGGGATGAGTAATATAAAGAGAGACATGATATTAAAGAATTTTAATGGACAGAGAACATAAGAGGAAAAGAAAGGGAAAAAAGAAGGAAGATAAAGGAAATGAAAAATGTGTGTGAACCATTTGTTTTTGTGGAATATCATTAGTAAGCATTTTGGGTGCCATTTAAGTTTTAATGTGATAATCCCATTCGTGAAGGTTGCAGTTAAAATACTGTTGGCTTTGGAGAAGGATGGGGGAGGTTCTGTAATACAAATGTTGAGGGACAGAACCAAGAAGACCTTTCTACTTTCAAAAACACTTGAAATAAAATCCATGTTAGACATAGAGTACAAAGTAAGGACTCTCTCTGTTTATTCATAATGGTTTTTGCTAAAAGCTTTATTTATTTTTTTTATTATTGCTGCTTTTTAATAGCATATACATGCCTATGCCAAGAATACCTGTGAAAGGTTAAACAAGTAAATAAGGGGATACTCAAGGAATAGTTACCTATGAATAGGACAACTGGGAAACTAGAGGAAAATGACATTTTCACAATATAATTTTTAAAAAGTCTTTGGTATGTATCCCTGAAAATAATAAATAAATGAGTTTCTGGAATAGTATTTATCTTTCATTGTTTTAGAGATAGATAATGGCTTTTTTTTTTTAAGGACACTTCTTTTTGAATGAGTTTGTTTATTTTCCTAGCTGCTAGGTCTTTGAAACTGTTTTCCTGTTACCATGTCAAGTGACTTGATATGTTAGTGATAACAAATAACTTGATCTACTTTCCATGTCAGCACAGCAAGGAACATCTTCACATTTGAGGTTAAATTAAAACAGAATGTGTATTTGAGTGCTGTTGTTACTTTCTCATGTCCTTCCTGCAAGCAGATCTTTAAATCATTAAGGAAAACATAAAATTTTATAAACAACTTTAAGGGCTGATTCTACAGCCATCTGGGCTTCATAATCTTGATTGGAATGTCTCCTAATTATTGCTAACATTCATTGTATGAATTTTGAAACCTTTCTCTATAGAGGCTAATTAATCTTCTCTCTATAAAAATAATTCATCAATTTAAGATATTATTTCTTTTTAAAAATATCTTTAGCTTAGTCAAGATCCCTGGAAAATTACCCTGCCTAATAACTTTTCACTCACTCAATTAAAACTTGAGACTACCCGTCTCGTAATCCAGACTCCCACATTTTGCACAACCTTTTTTTTTTCTCTTTTATTTCNCTCTCTATAAAAATAATTCATCAATTTAAGATATTATTTCTTTTTAAAAATATCTTTAGCTTAGTCAAGATCCCTGGAAAATTACCCTGCCTAATAACTTTTCACTCACTCAATTAAAACTTGAGACTACCCGTCTCGTAATCCAGACTCCCACATTTTGCACAACCTTTTTTTTTTCCTCTTTTATTTTATTTANTTATTTCATTTATTTATTTTTTAATTTTATTTTTATTATTTGCCCAAGGGGTACAGGTCTGTGAATCATCAGGCTTACATCTTTCACAGCATTCACCAAAGCACAAACCCTCCCCAATGTCCATAACACATCCACCCTATCCCTACCCTTCCACCCCCGAGTAACCCTCAGTTTGTTTTATGAGATTAGAAGTCTCTTATGGTTTGTCTCCTTCCCCATCCCATCTTGTTTCATTATTTTTTCCTCCCTACCCCCCACAACCTCCCACCCTGCCCCTCAAGTTCCTCATATCAGAGACATGCAGCAAAGCAGAGGAAGAGGAGCCCTCTAGAAGTCCCTCAGCCTCAGGAAAGAATGAGGCGGGGCTTTCCCAGAGCTGTTCTCATGATGAGGCACCTTCCCGATAAGAACTGAACTAGTGTTTTAGTCTCAGAATAAACATTTTGTTGCAGTCACCAGTATCTCAGTCACTTGGCAAACAGGATCGATAGACTGAAACTACATAACATGCACATCTACAAATCCACTGCTCAGTTTATAATTTTTAATATGGATTTAAATCGCAGCGTACCTTTATGGAACTAAAATAATACAGGCAATGAAGTTTAAAGTTTATCATTTTCTAATTTGTTTTTTTTCATCATTACAAAGTTACATTATTTGAAAATAGAGAGTCCACATTTCTTATCTTTATCTCCTTGAAACTTCATAAAAGAGTAAGTTCTTTAATTAAAATTAAAAAGTTTAGAATTAAATATTTTAGCACTTGTCTAGAACTTTTGAGTGTATTGAGCTGTCTTAAGTCTTGCCAGTAAGTCTTAGGGTCAGGTTTGTTCATGCATATAGGGCAATCAAGCAATTTAAGTTCTGTCAGTAATCTTTGATTAAAATATAACCTGAAATTCCTAGGGGCACCTAGGCGGCTCAGTTGGTTAAGCGTCCAACTCTTGATCTCAGGGTTATGAATTCAAGCCCCATGTTGTGCTGCGTGTTGGGTGTGGAGCCTACTTAGAAAAAAATATTTATATATATACATACGTACATATATACATGTATGTATGTATATGTAACCTAAAAATCTTATCATAAAATTATGCTCTGACAAGAAGCTAATTAACAAGTAATATATTTTTTAAATGACTATAGAAAGAATATTTCAGTAGTCTAACTAGTGTTCTCCCTCTTCATATTTTAGAATAAATTATTATAGGATTATCAAATCCAAGTGCATTTAACATGAATCTTTTGTGTCATAGGAACAGCACACTTTATTACATATAGTAAAGTCTGCTCTAAAACATTTACTAATATAGTCCTTCTATAAACATGTTGACAGATCTTTTAGCTACTGTATTTCTGTGCATTTGATATTTAGGCAGCAATTTAAAGAAAATTATCATATTTAAAAATAAAGTTTCAAGTTATATATGTTGATGCAAAGCAAAATAAATAATCTTGACTATTTTTCTTAATTCTATAAGTTGTTTTCTTGAATAAAAGACTGCTGGTATTTATGTGGATTAGCTAAATTTCAATTCAGTAAATAATATCACTAAATAAATTTTTAAATTATCACTCAAAACTTTAAAGAAATAGAGTTGAAGTTTGATAGATATAAATGCCTGTAGATAGTTCAGTGTATTTCTGCATTAGAAATATGATAGTTAGATATTTCAATCCTCTAGCAGAAATATATTATTTTCATTAATTTTTCATGTGACATCTTGGTCAACCAAATCCTATTAATAAAAACGATTTACTTTTCTGTTTGTATGTACACACACATATACTTCCTTTAACCCTTTATTTCTGTAATAAAAAAGATTAAAATGTTAAAAAATGTAATTACTTTAAATTTGTCACCTTTATTCAAATTACAGAGAGTGTTAGAAATATACTCTTCTATGGATTTTCAAATTGGGCTTATTAAACACACCATAACACTAAAGGTGTTATGTGAGTTTTTTTCAGTATAAGAAATTATTTAAGAGTACACTTATCTTTATGAGCAATGAGTAATATATGAAATTGTTGAAATACTATATTGTATACGTGAACTAACACTGTATGTTAGCTACACTGGAATTAAAAGAAAGAAATATTTGTAAATTAAATAATTTCTAATAAATCATTTGCAGCTATCATTTAACATCTAAACTAAATCCATAATGATCTAGAAAAACCATTTTATATAGTTTCCTCAGTAAAATTTGATGTTTGATATTTCGTGGATATATGAAAACTTTTGGGCTGTAAATATCACTATTAAATTTTGTTGCAGTCAATAAAACAGCAAAAAAGAAAGCACATGTGTCCATGAATGATCTTAACATATATGTGAATGAATGACAAGTAATTTCTCAGTAAGAATTAGAATCTGATGGACCAAGTGCATTGAAATAGTAGAGAACTTTATTGAAATGTTATTAAATTATAATTTATTTATATTTGATATTTTCTAATACCATTTATTAATTAGGAATAATACGGTAACTTTTTGTAACTAAGTAATAGTATTTTATAAAATTTAAGCTGCATTGAGGCAATATAAAATTTTTAATCATTATAATTATGCAACAGTAAATTACATTTCTAATTGGAATTGCTCATGTTTAGTGAGGCTAGCTAAATTCAAAGTTTTTTTCTTCTCTGTGCATCCCATAACAGACATAATCAATGTAAGCAGTAGTGCACTCTGACAAAGGTGGTCTGATTAGAGTGACTCTATTCATTTGTAATTACTGTAACCAGTGCTGTTCATAGAGGAAATAAATGGAAATAACATCAAGCTCAATCAACATCCTGCTAGTGTTTGTATATACTGGAATCAAATAAATAGGTAATATAACCAGTTATTTTATGTATCTATTGGGGATTGATTATACGTTACATTCTTTGTAAAGATTCCGGTTTATTGGAAATGTCAACAGCAGATCTCTGTGTTTCTGCCAAAATCATGGCTTAGCATCTGCCACAGTAATTTTCAAAGTTGGAGCAAGTAGTCTTTACATTGAAATTTTTTGAGCCATTTTACTTTTTTAGGAACTCTGAGATTCAAAAATATATATACTACCTTTACCATCATTTAGTGCATCATTGTACATTGTGGAAAACTGAGACTATACTTTTCTTCATTGATATAAATTACCAGTTTTATTTTGCCTTGGGTACAATTTTTAAAGCTTAGGTCTAACCCTAAGCTTATATTTATTATTAATAGAATAAACCTATGCAATATGTAAATAGTCACTTTAGTGGAAGAGAATCAAATTATTTAGTGATGTGTAGATAAAAACAATGTTTACATGAATTTCTTTATAATCAGTTATATTTGCATATGTAGTTATAATATCATTTTTATATGCAAGTAATTGATTGCATCTTTTATTCATGGTATACACAGAAGCATTACCTTTTTAAATAAATATCAGGTGTTTAATATTTTGGTTTATACTTTATATTTCTATAAATTGGATTTTTAGTAGGAAATTACAAGTCCATATTGCTACCTGATGAAGGATGGTGGGGTGTTATAGTAAGGACTTCTGTGTGAAACTGTAAAACTTAACAACTTAAAACTTAGCAATTTAATAATTTTATTTTGCTCATGATGTTGTAGGTCAGGAATTTGGAAAGAGCTTAGCTGTTAGTTTTTGCTTGGGATCGTCCATGAAGTTAAAGCCAAATCTTAGTGGAATCTGGGTTCATCTGTAGGCTCAGCTGGGCTGTGTCTCCTGGATGGATCATTCACATGGCCAGCAGTTGATACTGGCTGTCAGCCTTCAGCTAATCTAGGGCCCTTCATGAGTGCCTACATGAGGTCCCACCACATGTCTTGGACTTCCTTATAGCATGGTGGCTTTTTGATGTGAAACTTCCTGCTAGAGCAGCCTAGGGCTCTAGCAAGTTTTCCAATGGACAAAGTGAAAGCCCCATTACCTTTTTTTTGGACTGAGCCTTTGAAGTTACATACTGCAATTTCCAAGTACTTTAATGATTTAAGAAGTCACAAGCTCACCTAGTCATGACGAGGATGTACAGACCTCACCACTCAATGAGAAAAATCAAAGGCTTTGTGCCTATTTTATTTTTGACTGTTATATGGTTAGGGATATCTAAAAATACAAGAGTTTGCAGAATTTACAGTTGGAGTGGAGTGACTGGGATTTGAGTTTATGTATTCATCTTCAAATATAGAATGAAGTCTATGCATTGTTCTTTAGAACGGAATGGCATTTGTAGTGGCAGTGATCTCACCATGACTTTCATCCTAAAAATAGGTAGAAATGTTTTTAAAAAATCGGTTCAAATTGGATTTTATGTGATATTTGTAAATACCAATATATTTGGACAGGAAATGATACAAATTATCATTGTTACAATAAAATAGCAAAAGGCAGTGTGGTGATTAAGCAAGTTTCCTAAAATTAAAGACCAGTTTTTTCTTTGAAACTTTAACCATCGAAGGAAAAAAAATGTGGAAGAGAGTTACAAGATAAAAAAGGTGAATCAATATAGGATAAAACAGCTAGGTAGAAAGAAGAAAGAAGAAAATCCCATACTGAGTCAGCCCACTTCTTCGGGAGGACAACATAAGAGAAACATCACTGTTACTTTTGGGGAAATCTCAGGAAGAACTTTGTATAAAGGTATAAATAATTCTTAACTTGTATCACTCTCAGAAAAGATTATAAAATCTATTTATCTATTTAATATTTTTACTGATTTCCCTCAAAGTTCTAATCCTTTGAACTACAAGATTTATAGAAATAAGGAAAAGCCCTTATATATAAAACATGCTTCCTATTGGTTTGTGATCACAACTACATGCTTTTAATCTGAGTGTTTGAGAACTATACCTATTACAGTCAATATTCAAAACTCATTATCAATAAATTTGAAAAATATTTTACTCACATTATTGCTAAATATGTCTCTGTTACAATGAGTCTTTGAACTATATTATAATATTAGGCAAGTGCATATGTTCCTGAAGAAAAACCTCATTTATTTTCTTCCACCTAAAATCTTCCCTCCTTGAGAAAATGCTCATCTCCCTTAAAAAGCTTTATAAAACTTTTATGCTTTTACCCGATCCAGCATTACATTACAGTTTACAGAAAATTTTATGATTTTGCTTTCTTCTGGTTTTTGACCAAGTTCCATCTGGTGCTTTCTCTTGTGTTCTTTCTCTGAATAACTCCTATTTGCTGCTGAGGTCATAAATAACCCTTTACACCATTCTTAAACTTTTTAAAATCCGTTTAGGTAGGGGGAAATGCTACTTTAAATTGTTCCCATGACAACTTATGTGAGTGCTATGGTAACACTGTGATTTCCTGAACCTTACTAGCTAAGTTAACATAAGAAAACTCCAAATTAATATCAGAGTTCTGACATATACCATTAGTACAATGCAACTAGTCATTTACATTTTTTATTTGTTTACTTTTTATTATCTTTATAAGGTCATAATTTAGAAAAGCACTTCTGATGGTGTCATAGTCAATATTCTAATTTCTTGATTGTGCTCATCCAAGTAAATAATATACCTCTGAATTGTTTCCCTTTATACTGATTACTGATGTATACTTTACTTACATAATTCCATATTCTCCAAACCTTTGTTTCCCTTACAACATCTATTATATTCCATATTGCCATATACATAAATAAATGTCATCTCCTTTGGTGGAGGCAGCGATATCTCCTTATTCATCATTGTGCATCTTACTTTCCAAAATGACTTGTCGAATGCCTATACTTGCCTCTCAATGAATATTTGTTGAGCTGATTCAGATTGAATTGAATATGGGTCAGTCATCGAGGATTCATAGCATCGCTTTCATCCAGAGCAAGTTAAGTTATTGGGTCATAGATTCATCCAGCTTGTCCTCAAAATGGAATGAAGATAAGAAGATGATGTATTTTTTTTTGAGATAATGACGTTTTTATGGAAATGCAGATTTTTTTGTCTTGGACTAGTTGTTTTATAGTCAAGTGGGTTTTTATGCAGGAGAATGTATAGAGCTTTTAATCTTAGTCAATTTTTTATTGCCTCCATCTTCTGTTGCTTGATAACTTTCACATTATATAGTCCTTTGCCCTGTGATCAAATCTCCAGTTGCCATTACTAGTTATCATACAGCTCAGAGCAGCAAAATTATAGACCTACAGAAGGGTCAACTATATGGCAAGTCTTTCAGCAGGAAGCTTTGAAATGAAATAGTCTTGTCTAGAAGAATGAACTTCCAGGAAAAGCAATGGCCTAGAACAGCTTGTAAACATTATTCTACATATAAAGTTTATTCTCCAGAATATAAATGCTACTCACTAATGGAAATCTTCATTTTATGTGACTTCAAATTCTACCTGTAAATATGTCAATTCTATTACAAATTAATATTGCATAATAATATGCTATCTTTCAATTTTAGTAAGTGCTTAAAGCAGTATAGTAAAAGAATTTCATTTTTTTCACATAACTCCTGATGGCCCATCCACTGGTTACTATAATATCATTAAGGGGTTTCATCAATACTTTTTGGTAAATGAATTGTATTATTTATTTCTTTTTCATCCTGTATTTGTAGACTAAGACAGAAAAATAATAGTTTGAATTAGATATATCTCTTCTTTTGCAAATAAGTATTTCCATATGAAGTCGAGTCTGGTAGTTTAACTAACTATATTAATATTCTTTATGTATTATATGATTCAGTAGCAAATAGTTAAATTGCCATGTGGTATTCATATAACTCAATATAAAAGGAACATTAATTTTTAAAAAACAACTTAATTTTGACCGGAATTTGATAAAGCTTTTTAAACTACTTTACCAAATTCACTGTAAATTTCCTTTTTAAAAGTTTTTAGCAATTGGGGTACCTGGGTGGCTCAGTTGGTTAAACATCTGACTCTTTTTTTTTTTAAGATTTTATTTTATTTATTTGACACAGAGAGAGAGATCACAAGTAGGCAGAGAGGCAGGCAGAGAGACAGGGAGAGGAAGAAGCAGGCTCCCTGCCGAGCAGAGAGCCAGATGTGGGCCTCGATCCCAGGACGCTGAGATCATGACCTGAGCCGAAAGCAGAGGCTTTAACCCACTGAGCCACCCAGGCGCCCAAACATCTGACTCTTGATTTCAGCTCAGGTCGTGATCTCAGGGTAGTAAGATGAGCCCAGCATCAGGCTCCTCACCCAACAGGGAGTCTTCTTGAGATTCTCTCCCTCCTCCTTTGTCCCTCCCCCTGCTCATGCTCTCAAATAAATAAATAAATCTTTTTTTTCTTAAGTTTTTAGCAATTATGAATTTTGGTCATTAGTTGTACACAACTGTGCATTCTACATAGCTACTTTTCTGTAATAGCTGGTAAAAATATATAAATTTAATGAATGTTAAGGGATATTAAAATTAATTTTGGACACCTGTTTTTGAGATTTTATATTTTGTTTATTTAAATTTATTTTTTAATTTGTGCATAATAGAAAAATTAGGAAGGAAATGAAACCACGAGGGTGGTTATTCTAGACTAGAAAACTCTGGCATTGAATAGACAGAAGGAGCTATAGAATCACAGGACTAAAATTCAAATTTGACTTTAAAAAAATTATTTATTTATTTTTGAAAGAGAGGGAAAGAGAGCCTGGGGATGGGCACAGGGAGAAGGATGGGGAGAGGGAGAGAATCTCAAGCAGACTTCCCTCTGAGCATGGAGCTCAATGCAGGGCTTGAAGTCACAATCCTGAGATCATGACCGGAGCTGAAATCAAAAGTCAGATACTTAACCAGTTGAGCCACCCAGGTGCCCCTGGAATTTGACTTTAACAAGAGACCAGAAAGTGATAACGTAGTAGGAGTTGAGGAAGGTGGTACTGATATGGTAAGTAGAATGACAAATTTGACCCTTTCTTGAATAACTATTCCTCAAAGGTAATATGAGCCACTGGGAGCTCTGTAGCAATATTTGGACAATTAGAACTCTAACAGATTCACTTGAGTGACCTGGAATAAATCTATTTACCAATTGCCATTAGCATAATAATATCTAGAGTTGTGGAGATTTAACATAGGTGAAGAATGTACTTACAGTGTAGGAGAGAGTCTATGTAGATGTCTGTGAAATCTGCTTCCAAGAATTAAGTGATTCATTTAATGTTTATAGTGGATATTGTATGGGAATTTCTCTTCAAATATTTGATTATCTATTTTTTGATAGTCTGGGAATGATGAAAGATAAAAAGCTGAATTATTTGGAAAGTGATATTGGCCTTCCAAATCTAAGATATGTCACTAATGATGTAGCTTTATAAGTGTGCTTATAGAAATATTCCTTAAGGAGCTAAGTAATAGTGTCTTATTGAACCATAAGAGAAATCTTGACAAAAAACAAAGCTGGAGACATTATACTTTCTAATTTCAAAATATATTACAAAGTTACAATAAGTAAAATAGTATAGTACTGTCATAAGAACATATAGACCAGTGGAACAGAAGAGAAAGCCCAGAAATAAACCCACCTATATATGGTGAATTGATCTTTTAAAAAGGTACAAAGAATACATATGGGGAAAGTATAATCTATTTAACAAATGATGTTGGGACAACTGGATATCCACATGCAGAAGAATGAAATTGGACCCTTAACTTAGAATATGCACAAAAATAAACTCAAAAATGGATTAAATCTTCATGACATTGGTTTTAACAAGGATTTCTTGGATGTTAACACCAAAACCATAAACAACAAAAGCAAAAATAGACAAATGGGACTATATCAAACTAAAAATCTCCTGCACAACAAAAGAATGAATCAACAAAGTTAAAAGTTTACCTACAGAAAGGTAGAAAATATGTATAAAATATATCCGAAAAGAGATTAATATCCAAAATGTATGAGATACTCCAACAACTTAATAGAAAAAACAAAAACAAAATAAAAAACAAATGAAAATATGGGCAAAGGAATTGAATAAACATTTTTCCAAATAAGGTATGCAAATGACCAACAGATAAATGAAAATGTATTCAACATGATAATCTTAAAGGAAATACAAATCAGAACCACAACGAGTTATCACCTCATATCTATTAGAATAACTATTATTAAAAATAAAATAACAAGTGTCAGCAAGGATGTGGAGAAATTGGAATCCTTGGATAATGTTGGTATAAATGCAAATTGGTGCAGCTGCTATAAAAAACATTATGGAGGTTCCTCAATAAACTAAAATTAGAACTACAATGTGATCCAACAATCCTACTTCTGAGTGTATATCCAGAAGAATTAAAATCAGGATCTCCAAGAGCTATGTGCAGTCCCATGCTCACTGCAACATTATTCACGATAGTCAAGGTAAGGAAACAACCTGCATGTCCAGAGATGGAGGAATAGATAAAGAAAATGTGATATATCACACAACAGAATATTTTGCAACCGTGAAAAAGAAGGAAATAACTGCAAAAACAACATGGGTGAACCTGGAAGACATTATGTTGAGTGAGATACTCCAGGTACAGAAGGATAAATACTGCATGACTCCACTTTTATGAGTTGTCTAATATGGTCAGACTCAGAGAAGCAGTCTGGTGGTGGTCGCCAGGTACTAGGGAGCAGATAAAATAGGGAGTTGATGTTCAATAGTTATAAATTTCAGTTAAGTCAGATGAATAAGGACTATAGACCTACTGTAGACATTGTTTCTGTCCTTAACAGTACTGTACTGTAGCATTTAAAATTTTAAGAGGATAGATCTCAAATAAGTCTCCTTACCACAATAAAAGAACTAAATGCAAAGAAAAAAATAAAAATTGGGAATAAAAAAGAAGAAAAAAAGAAAAGAGATGAATATGAGAGAATACATGTTTATTAAATTAGAGAGACAATATATGGTTAAGCAAATGTTCCTCTGAGTGGAGAAGATCTGTGATTGCATCCACAGTTGTGCTTATTTGGATTCATATATCTCATAAGTAGTCCTTTGGCTTCTCCTGGTTTGGCTTTCATCCTTGTGCAATGTGAGCTTTTAAGGTTGGGAGGGAATCTAACTTCTACTTAATGATGACAGTTTGGCCATATATATTATTTTCTCTCTTAAAATTCCACTAAAGTGAAAATAAAGCTGAAGACATTAGTACACAAGGAACAGTGGGAAAATAAAACAGAGTCAACAAGTAATTACAAGAAATTTTGGATGACCGAAGACAGATGTAATAATGCAAATTACTTACAGGCAGCCAAAGTGACTGAAGGGAAACAATTAACCTCGTATAGCCACAAAACGCTTAACACTTGCAGCAAACTGTCCTGCTGAACATTCCAATGACATGGGAAGTTCTATACGATGAACAGTAGAACAGATCAGTCCCTTTTCTTGTACTGGACAACAGCAGCTGAGAGATTGTCCTTAAGACCGCTGGAGTCGGGCGCCTGGGTGGCTCAGTGGGTTAAAGCCTCTGCCTTCGGCTCAGGTCATGATCCCAGGGTCCTGGGATCGAGGCCCACATCGGGCTCTCTGCTCGGCAGAGAGCCTGCTTCCTCCTCTCTCCTCTCTCTCTGCCTGCCTCTCTGCCTACTTGTAATCTCTCTCTCTGTGTCAAATGAATAATAAAAAAAAAACAAAAACAAAAACAAAAAAACCCAAATTAAAAAAAAAAAAAAAAAAAAAAAAAAAAAAAAAAAAACCCAAAAAAAAAAAAAAAAAAAAAAAAAAGACCGCTGGAGTCACAAAGGAAAGAACTCAAATATGCAGTGGTATTTGGTGGTCTCTTGACATAAATACCTTCCTCACTTTATCACCTCACCCAGAAAGTACCTAGGTTTTTCCTCTGGAAGCAGATTTCCAATCAGACATTTAGTTTTAAACAGCTTAACAATAACCCACAACCCTCGGACCAACTAGACATTTAGTTTTGACTTTTGAATATGATGTCAGTTAAATGACAGCAAGTATCACTAGTGTTTCAGAAAATTCTCCAACAAGAAAGAAACAAGAGAACTACACCATGATAAAAAAAAATGTTACAGGAGCAGAAGCACTGCTGGGAGTTAAGAAATGTAGCATGTTGTAGCTCAATATTGTGCAGTGTTTATAGAGTCATCATAATAGAAACATAAACAAATGATTCAATTAAAATTGGAATGCAATCGCTCTGGAAATTCAGGGACAAATAAATGAGAAGTTGAACAGTGATGATCCTCATTTACCAGAACATTATGACAGTAAATAAGGTTTAAAATTTCTAAATTAAAAGAAAAAAATAAATAGAAGTATGTTATTTAGAAATATAGAGGCAGGGCCCTCTAGAAGCCAGTAGAAAGTGTTTGCCCTAGCAGTGAGACTAAAAGGAGGATGCTTGTTAGTAATGGAATGTCCATTAATAACTTTTCAATTTGTTAAGTTATATATTCTTCAAGTTATGATCATTCATCCTGATGAAAATGTAGACTTCTTTATTCTAATACAAAATTCAGTTAATTAAGTTACCTAAAATATGACTAGCATTATAGTTTAAAATATTAAATATAAATTGTTATTAATGTTTACCCATAAAAACGATATTACAAGTCACAAAAGCTATAACTGTTCTCATATATTTCTTGAGACTGGCAGATAATACTAATCACACTCTAGACTTTGCCTTTTTGTGGTTTTGGGGAAGGGAGGAGGAGAGAAAGGGGGGGCCTAATTTAATGAATGTGCACCCTTTGTCAAAATAGAGTGGCTCATCTCTTTATGGAAAGGATCATTAATATTATTATTAACAGTTTTAAGGGACCTTTCCAAAAGTATTCTTTTCAGTTGATGAGCTGTCATGGTGGTATAATAAAGATTAAGAAGTCACAAACTGAAGATGAAAACCTTTTACCACTTGAATAAAATGTCAAAGATTAGAGAGGCTTTTAACCTCCTATGTGTCCCTGGTACAGTTTAGGTTTTATTTTTAATATTCTCTTGGTTATCTCTATCTCAGCATTCCCTTGGGTAGAAAAACTAAGGAGAAAAATGTTCTTAGAGAAAATAATTGTGCTTATTTATTCTAAGCATAAGAAATAGGTAGGCATACTAGTGATTCCTCTGAGCAAAATATAACCCATTAATTAATTCCCTGAAATGTCTCATACTTAACCTGAGTACTTACCACTCCCTCATTTGTCATGTTGAAATGAATGTCTGTGGAGAATAGGCATAATAAATTTAGGAAAGCAATAGTTATCTGTAGGAACTAACCAGAAACAAAATAATAGCCTTTCAGTGATGAAGGGAATTCCCAGTTTTCCTCAAGTTCAATTTAAAAGCAGACCGTCTGGGGGGTAGGGAGGGAAAAATAATGAAACAAGATGGGATGGGGAAGGAGACAAACCATAAGAGACTTCTAATCTCATAAAACAAACTGAGGGTTACTGGGGGGTGGGAGGGTAGGGATAGGGTGGATGGGTTATGGACATTGGGGAGGCTTTGTGCTTTGGTGAATGCTGTGAAAGATGTAAGCCTGATGATTCACAGACCTGTACCCCTTGGGCAAATAATAAAAATAAAATTAAAAAAAATAAATAAAAGCAGACCGTCATTTTCTTGTATAATGTCATTGCCATGAAAATGCATCCAGCCCCTCTCAGGGAACTTTCTCAGGATGGTGCTGACTACTTTAGGCAGCCTCCTGTTCATTTTGAAAGCAGCTTTATTAGATAGAAATTCTTTAAAAAAAAAAGAAAAGAAAAGAAAAGAAAGAACTAAGGAGAAGAGTCTCCTTATTGATTATGCCTTCTCTTCTTACTTTTGTCTCTGATGAAATATAGATTAAGTGGACTCCATTATTCCAATGACAGTTTCCCAAAAATTTGAAGAGAGTTGTTTGACCCCTTTTAAATATTCAATGCTAACTCTACCCAGTTCTTTCAATCATTTTGTGTGTGTGAAATAAATCTTTAAGATGGCTTAATATACTACCTGCATTCCACAGAAAGAATTCTGGTTTATCAATATTCATTTCAAATGTCGTGTCCAAAATGAATAATCTTATTTCAACTAACTTCAGAATCACTACAGAGTACTAGGGATGTTCCAACTTTTATCCCTTAGTGCATCTGTATTTCAATTACTAGATGCTATTATTTTGTTGGATATTTAGCAAAATTATTCTCTAGAATTTTTAATAAAGAATTTATACTTAATTTCAAATTTAAAACTTTTATTTCCACACCATAATATTGCATTATATTATTCTAGCTTCTGTTTTATATAATTTCACCCAAAGGTGTTAAACTTTTTGCAAAGGATTGGCATTTATCTCCATTGATAGGTATTTTCTGTCCCTGACACCAAATGTGTTGGGAATATGAACACTATATGATAATGGTAGGATTGATTTGCTTCGGTCTTTTGTTGTGGTGTTGTGGTAGTGTTGGATGTTGTTTTTTGATGCTCTCTCTTATGGTACCTGCTGAGCTACCAGTTCATGGTGCCATACTCACCTATGCATTCGCAGGTATTTACCCACTAAAAATTTTTTACTGAATAAATGAAGGGATATTTAAACAAATGAATGAAATTATATAGCAAACTATGCACCAAACTCTATTAATCATTTATAAATAAGCTCTAATTTAATTCATTTTCTACTTGAATTAAACATTACTTTTTTTAAAAGATTTTATTTTATTTATTTGACAGATAGAGAGAGAGATTACAAGTAGGAAGAGAGGCAGGCAGGGAGAGAGGGAGAAGCAGGCTCCCCGCTGAGCAGGGAGCCCAATGCGGGGCTCTCTCCCAGGACCCTGAGATCATGACCTGAGCTGAAGGCAGAGGCTTAATCCACTGAGCCACCCAGGTGCCCCTACACATTACTTTTCTTATTGTGCACATCAAGTGAATATGATTTTTATCAAGTAGCTTGGCTAACCCTTTCGCTGTCCAATAGCACATTCAGTTAAGCATAAACACATATTTATTGATATTGACTCAAACAATATGTTAAAACTGATATTTAGGTTAAAACTATCAGTAAATCCATGGTGGGGAAGTAGGACGATGAAGCAGGTCTGATAATACCATATGTCTCATGTATTGTATATCCTTTCTTCTGTTTCTCATTGGGAACAAAAATAAATACTGAAAAGTTTGGATTTAACCTTCAGAATCACTTGTCCCTCATGAACCATGCTAAATATCTAGACAAGGGTGAAGTCAGAACAGCCAATGTCAATTTGCCAGGGGACAATTTCATATTCTTTTATTATAAATAGAACCCGAAGTGTTTGGTGATGCAGCTGTTACCTTGTGAGAGGTTTTTTTTAAGTTGGTGAACTACTTTTTTTTCCTTTTATGTTTTATGGTGTTAAACCATAGTTTGGCCTTAATGCAACTTGAATGAAAGGAGAATAAGCTTTAATTGAAAACTCATTTAATTTGTATCCACTTATGTATTTTAATGATCTTTTAAATATACTAATACTTTCTAATAGCTAAAATTACTTTTAGTAATGTTATTTTAATCAAATTAAGTCTTTGATAGCCTCATTGAGCCAAGCAATTAGTATTGCTCTAATAACAGTGACACTAGAGTCAAGGAAACATGGTATAAACTGACCAACTCCATTTATGTATTTGATCAGGATTTATGTAAATTGTTTCCATAGGCATTTATTCAATATAACAAATGCATGGAATTCATGGATTTAATAATAGAGTTTTAATCATTAATGTATAAACCTAAAATCATATTTCACACTGAATTTTTTGGCTGAGACTCAAATTTCATTTGCACATGTGTGGAAAATCAGCTAACTGGAAATTGAATCTTGCATACTATATAAGTTTTGTATTGTTACCGTAGTAGATTTAAGCACACTTTGTGATATGACAAACTTATTAGCATTTAGTTCTGTAGGTTAGAATCCCCCACATGTCTCACTGAGCTAAAATCAAGATATTGTACAGCTGCATTTCTTCAGGAGGCTCTAGAGGGAATTTCCTTGCCTTTTCCAGGTTGGTTTGTAACCCCCTTCCTCCAGCACAGTAGCTTCTCTCTTTCCCTGCCTTGGTCCGCACATCTCTTTTATTCTGATCACAGCTGGGAAAGGTTCTTTCCTTTCATAATGGTTTATGACATAATAATTTATGTCATTAGATTGTGTCCACTCTGATAATCCAGGATTATCTCCCCATCTCGAAGTCCTTAAACTTAAACCTATCTACAGAATATATATGTTTGCCATGTAAGGTAACATATTTCTAGGTTCCTAGGATTCAGGCATGGATATCTTTGGAAGGGTCATTATTCTTCCTACCTCACATATGTCCAAAAACGTTTCTTCTTTTTTTAAATCTCATTTATTTTTTCTGTTCTTTTATATAGCAATACTCATGACCAAAAAGTGTGTGTATTCTCTTAAAATTTATTTTATGTATTTTAATAAATATATTTTCTTAAGATTGACATTAAGTGAATGATACAACCTTCAAGTTTAGCTATGTGAGAAAATGCCTAGAAAGCAGACATAGGAAAAAAAATGAGTTTTATTTCAGGAGAAATTTTGCATATTTGTTGATTTTCAGTGACTTCAGATAAAATCCCTCCAGGCTACCATGGAGGAGTAATAATTAAAAAAAGAGAAAGCAATATAATAGATAGAAATTAATATTTTGAGAACCTGCTATAAAGTGAACATTAAATTGGAAACGGTATAATTCAGAGAACGTAAGTATTGATTTATTCCTTCATATAGATAATATTCTCTTTCATTTTTTGATATTGATGCCATGTGTCCACCAGTGCAAGCTTCTAGAGATGCATGTAAAATAAGTCAAATTTCCTGCTTCGAAAACTTCCATAATAATGGGAGGTACAGAAAAGTTAATACATGTTTGCCAAGGAATATAATTGTTATAACCTAAGTATGCATAATTTGCTATCTGAAAAATGAGCGCAGGCAGTTATTATCCTTGGGTAGCAGAGAGGATAGAAATTAGAAATATTGCTCAAGGCTATATGCTGTTGTTAGAAACTTGTAAGGTTCTTACGGTGAGAGGAATAGATCTCGTTAATAGTTGTGTCCCCGTGGCCTGTCACAGTGCTAAAAACACAGTAGATGTTCAACATAGGCTTGTTACTAAAGGAGATTATGGTTCAGATTGTAGAGAAGTAACTAATGTTAATTGATTATTTTCCGAGTGCTGACACATCTCCCACATTCGTGAATCCAGTAATCATATATGGAAAAGGAGAGGACACCCATATTTTAAGGAAGATTTATAAGTTCAGATATTAAGTGACTTGCTCTGCCAAAAGGTGCACCTAATAATTTAAAGACAAGTTCGGAAGTTTTGTAATTGTTTGGCAAATTAAATTACACCTGATTCCAAAAATTATGTTGTGTCTGTTTTGTTAGACTATAGTAATTTTAAAAACATATTCCTTTATGGTAACTTCAAATGTTTAACCTTCTCGGAATTGCATACATTTCTTCTCCTCTCCATGGAAAGGACACGTCCCTGGTGGAAAATCAATTCCAAGTTTAAAATTGATACTTTATATTCAGCTTATTATCACCACCTGAGACAAATTTGTCTACCATTGCTCTCTTCGGTTTGCATGAAACAAATATTTTTATTTAAAAAAATATAAAATTAAATTCCCATCAAAATCCCTGAAGATTTTGATTTCATTCATTAGAGTATACTTTCTTAAAATTGATAAATTCTGAGGGATACGACATACCTCTGTGAATCTCTGGAATTAATTTTTGTGGCATTTAGTCATGAAATAAATTATGAAGAATTTTCTAGGATGAATAATAACAACAATAAGAAAAGTGTGAAAAATTCCAGGACTGTGAGAAGTAGGATATTATTAGAATTGGATAGTAATGAACTTCAGGGAATAGAAGTCATAAAGGAATGATGCCAATTGATAAATACATATTGGCGCCTACCATATGCTAAGCAATTATCGGAGTACCACAGATCTGGTCAGATAACGAAAAGACCGTGTAATTGTCTGTGTATGTATATGTGTAAACATATAGGTGTCTGTATAAAGATATCAACTGGCACTCAATTTAAAATCCATTTTGGAGTTAATTAGAAATTTATTTTGGAAGAATGCTCTTTGGAGCAAAACACTAAGGAGTTGAGCAAAAAAATGAAGAGATTCAGAGAAGGCTTCATAAAACATATGAGTTTAAAGCTTGTTTTTTTTGTTGTTGTTGTCATGATGATAAATTGCCCAGGTAATTGGAAGATCATTACAGTCAAGAAAAGTCATATGACATAAGGGGTAAAAGTAATGTGAAAATTATAGAACAGGGACAATGAGCTAACTGGCCTAGTTAGTCGTGTTGCAAGGTTTGAAATGAATTCGGAAATTTCTGTATGTGAAACAAAGGTATCTCCTTCCCTTCACTTACTGGTCTATGTAATTTGTAAAGCTAAATGTATTCTAGTATTTTTAGTAAAAACAACTAAATTACTAATTCTAGTATGAAGCTATGTCATGGAAAATATGAGACAATACCCAGTAATTATGTTTCTCTTCACAGAGATCTTTATTCCACATAATATTAACCTTCATAGCAGGGTCTATAAAGCCAGAGTAACAGCTTCGTGATATAAATTTTCTAAAATATACATTCACAGATTACACTCTCCAAGCATATATGCTTGCATATATAATGTATTTCAACATAGACCATTTTAAAGAAAAAAATTATTATATATTAAAAAGATCAAAAAATAAATCCACAGTATCATAGATAAGAACATTATACTTTCTCTTACTAAAATTCTCTGTATATCTGCTTCTCTATTTCAATTCTCACTGATTTTAATGCATAACGCCTTAGGTGCTTTCTGCTTTCTCTTTTATTACATCAGTCACGCCTCAATCAATTTGATGTTACCAAAATTAACATTCAGAAAGCTGAGTCTCCTGAACACATTCTTTTTGATGTGAATAATTTCTGTTTTTATATGATTCAAAATTATTGTCTTTGGTATAAAATTTTATAATCTAATTTTCTATAATTGTGTGATTCATGCTTTCCTTTGGAGGAAAACCATTGATTTCTATACTAAAAAAAATTACTTCAACAGTTAGATATATTTCCCAGCTGCATTATCATTACTTTGGGTTTATAAAATAAAAACAGTGACTTTTTTACTTTTAATTGATTTCAAATAGCCAAAAGTATCTTTTTTTATTTTTAGGGAAAATAATATTTCGTGGATTTCTTTCTGTGTTTACGTCTAGAATTAATTCTTTGTTCCTTGCTTATTAAAGTTATCTCTAGGTTTGCTTAATAATCTTAAAGTTTAAATGTTTTTCCTCAATGATGCAAACATTGGGCAATTCTGTTGTAAAATTGTTGTTGGTCTTATTGTCTTTTATGTTTCTGGTAGAAATATATTATCATTTTTTAATCTCGTTAGAGGAATATAATGTATACTACAAGAACTTTGAAAGAATTCTCTTTTTTTTACTTACCTCCATTTTTTTGTTGAATGAATAATNTTGTTGTTGGTCTTATTGTCTTTTATGTTTCTGGTAGAAATATATTATCATTTTTTAATCTCATTAGAGGAATATAATGTATACTACAAGAACTTTGAAAGAATTCTCTTTTTTTTTACTTACCTCCATTTTTTTGTTGAATGAATAACTATGTACCAAAACTATATTTTAACGAGCTTTAACTGATTCTCTCACCTTACTTTAGGGAACTATGGAAAATAACTGTTTGCAACCCTTTTATTACAGTTAGGAGAAAGCTTATCAGACATTCTCTTATGGAAGCATAATGAACATGGTGGGAAAAGCTATACTTAGGTTTCAAGATCACTGTACCACAGATTAGCTATGTGACGTTTTGTGCCTGTGTTTCATAAGTGAAATGAAAAATGAGATGTACATGGAACTTAATAAGTAATACATGAATATTGTTTTCATCTTTTCATAACTATCAATAACTTAGAGGGCCTATTTCCTCACTAGTTAATATTTTAGGAGGAGAATAAAATTTTACCAATTTTATGTAATACCTACTACAGATCAGGCAATGTGCTGAGATTTTCATATTTTCATTAAAAGGTAAAAAATTCCAAGTCTACCCGATCTTGGGGTCATGAGTTCAAGCCCCACCTTGGGTATAGAGCCCACTAAAAAAGAAATTTAAAGAAACAAATAATAATAAGGATGACACAGTATGTCAAAATGTGGCACATACTATGAAGCAAAACAAAGTTGGTTAAATCAATAATAAGTGATAACAGGGGCAGAGGGGCTGTTATTTTATCTCAGAGGGCATAGAAACTTGAAGGCAGGGATCCACTGGGGTTCTTGGGAAATGCCTTCCAGATAGACATAACAGCACATTCAAAGGCCTTTCAGGCAAGACACGCTTAGAATTTTAAAAGAGAAACAAGAAGGATTTTATAGTTTAAACAGTCAGTGAGGTGAGTATAGAAAGGAATTGATCAGATATGGGGCTAGGTCCAGATCATCTGGCACCTTGCAGGCCAGGTCAAGAATTTTGAAATTTATTCTGAGTGAACTGGGAACTTATAAGATGATTTTAAGAAGAAAAATTGGAAAAATTATATTCCAAGAACCTATATCTATCTTTCACTGTTTCCCCTAATTTTATGTTTTAAATCATTATAGTACCCTTATCAAACTAGANAACTTATAAGATGATTTTAAGAAGAAAAATTGGAAAAATTATATTCCAAGAACCTATATCTACTTTCACTGTTTCCCCTAATTTTATGTTTTAAATCATTATAGTACCCTTATCAAACTAGGAAATTAACATCATTACAGTATTATTAACTAGTCATACATATTATTGAAATTTTACCAATTGTCCCAATACTGTACTAACTCAGGACTTCACATTGCTCACAGATCCTTAGTCCCCTTCAGTGTGGCAGTCCCTCCATTTGTCGTTCACAGCCTTGACACATTTGAAAAGTACTGGCTGATTATTTCATAGAATATCCTCTGATACAGATTTATGTCGTATGTCCTTAGGTTTGAGTGAATTTGTGAAATTTTGGAAGGACTGTATGAGAAGTGATGCTTTGTGAGAAGTGAGGCATCCCTGCTCCTATCATTTTTTAAAGTCATTCCTTACTTTCTGGTCAAGATATTCCAGGCTTATCTGGATAGGACTTTCCTGGCCACAACCCCAGAATTCATCCAATAATCCAGGGTATCTATCAGCAAATACATAATGTTAATATTACCTACCACTTTTTACTGGTAATATTAGCATTTTAGGGGGATAGTACCTCCCAAGATTCTCTGCTGTAAATTTCTAGATTCCATGGCTAATTAATCACTATTTTGTGGGGAAGTATTTTGAGGCTATGACCATATTCTATTTATCATTATACATTTTACCCACCCAATTTAACATCCCTCAATTATTCTTGTCTGCAACAATTATAACTGAGGTGGTTGTCAAATTGCGATATTCTATGTCCATCATTCTTTCCACATTCATTAATTTGAATTCTATGAGGAAGAACTGCTTCGTCATTAATTCATTTGCTTTATTATTTGTATCAGTATATAGTCATGGATTTTACCTTTATTCTATTCTATTTATATTAACTTTATTCTATCAGTATATAGTCATGGGTATTAACTTTATTCCACAGCAGTGTGGTTTATTTTATTGTTCAAAATCGCTCTTATTTGGTCATTGAGACATTCTTCCTACTGACTCCTACAATGTTGGGGTTAATGTAGAGCATGCAATCAGCCATAATACCTGGCTTGTTATAATGGAACACAGAGGCCTCCGTGGGCCAGGGAAGGTTTCGGAGAAGGGGGTGGGCCTTTGGAAAGGGGAGACCTGAGTGACCACTCTGCCTGTGGAATGCCGCAGGGAGTTGCCTTCCCTGAAGCTTTCTCTGCCCAGACAGCCACCCTGTGATCTAAGAGATGCATTGTCCCTTAGGCTGTGTTTAGCAGAACACGCAGATTAGCATATCCTCTTTCCCACAAACAGATGCTCCTAGTTTCAGTTAAACCCCTCGTCACCCATCACGAGCTTGAGAAAAAGTGATAAGGATTTTTGATTATCCTGAAGGATCAATAAAAGGGGGAGCAAAGAGTCTTTGTCTTTGAGCCTCTTGACCCCCTTGCCTTCTCTGTTTCACAGCAAAGTTTGGAGTCATCTTTCATCCATCGGTACAGGGATTTGCTGGCCATTCCTGGCACTATAATCTTTTGATATGCTCCTATCATTTTTATTTGTTTGTTTGTTTGCTTGCTTATTTGTTTTTTAAGATTTTATTTATTTATTTGCCAGAGAGAGAGAGAGAGCACAAGCAGGGGGAACGGCAGGCAGAGGGAGAAGCAGACTCCCTGCTGAGCAAGAGGCCCAATGTGGGACCCAATCGCGGGATCCTGGGATCATGACCCGAGCAGAAGCCAGCTGCTTAACTGACTGAACCACCCAGGCATTGCTGCTCCTATCATTTTTTAAAGTCATTCCTTACTTTCTGGTCAAGATATTCCAGGCTTATCTGGATAAGACTTTCCTGGCCACAGCCCCAGAATTTATCCAAGAAGATTTTTTTTTAATTGGAAGATGATATTTAGAAACCAATATCTTAGTGCTAAATGTTCTCATTAATTGCAGGATGCCATTTTTTTGTAAGGCCCCTTAATGGACAGGGGTAGAAAATACATGCACAAACAGACATGCACAAATTTGCTTCCATTTCTGTATCTATTTAAGAAAAGAAAGACTGGTATAACTTATGCATCATCTGTGGGCCCAAGAAATGAAATGAGGTTAAAATAACCGGGGCTAGGCAACATATAGTCTCATGCACTGTGTCAAATCTAGATTTTAAGAGTAATGGGAAACCATTGAAGGTGGTAAAGCAAGTGAAATGTAATGCGATTCATATTAACAAAAGATGAGTCTACCTAAGGAAAGAGGATTAGAGTCAGGATCAACTGGGATGTGAGATATAAAATAAGGCAAAAAAGAATAAACGAGATTTAAAAAACAGTAGGAATGGGATGTAGAGGAGCTGAGGCGTCACATTTTTTCCACATAACACAATATATACCCATAACCAATGATTAGTTACTGATGTAACTGTAAACTTGGCATTGTAGTTTGACTTGATCTTTGCAGGTATTATGTCATTTGTAAGATTAGTTGAAATACAGTCATAGAATGTCTTGTTAAATATATTAACAGTTAATTGTGTGACTTATAGGAGATTTTTTAAAAAATGAATATTAAATTTTCTGGAAATGATTTCTCTTTCGGTTATTTTTAACTTTAGTATTCTCTGGTTCTTTTTTTCTTTTCTTTCAGTAAATATTTAATCATGATATTAAGTGTGTTTGTATCAAGAGAACAATCACAAAGAAACTCTCCAATAGGTGCAAACCAGGCACATTTCCATCTTGGAACTTTGCATTTGCTGTTGTGTCTGCTTAGCACGATTCTCACAGTTATCCATCCAACTCACTCTCACCTTTTCCTCTCACCTGCTTGAATGGTGTGTCCTCAGAAAGGCCCTCCCTATCCCCCTCATTAAAAGTTAACTTGCCATTAAATAAGTTATATTTGCCTATTTGTTTATTCATTTTTTTTTTGCTATACTACATTGCAAGTATACTCCATGAAGGCAATTATTTCTCAATCTCCAGAATCTACAAGGGTACCTCATATATATGCTGGATGAATAGAAACTGTTTTGTAAAGTCAAAGAAAAAAGAACAACATCTTGCTTAGAAATGCATATGCATGCGATAAAAGTTTTTGGCATACTTAGTCCATTGTGAGAATGTGCTCATTTATTTTACTGCCCTTAGGGGCTTAGTTTTTATAACATTAAGTAATAGGAGTATAATTTTATAACAGCTTTTGCTGGAATGCATCAATACCAGATGAAATAACTAACTGTACTATATGGAATTCTCTTTTGAGGGAAATATTTTTCTTGAGCTATTTGACAGACTTGACCTTTGACAATCAGCAGCATACTGCCTCAAATAAATGATGATTATGTTTGACTTATTATCATGTTTCAAAATCTCTGTTATACCATTTCACTACAAATTTTCAACATCTTAGGGAAAATGAAGAGGTTTGAGCTCCAAAAATTATGATTAACATAATACCCTTCAAATCCTGGGTCACCTACACAGACTTCCTCAAAGTTTAGCTCTGCTAATTAACTCCTACTTATTTTACAGACAAACCCACAACCCTTTCACATGGTGGAAATAAAAATATTAATCTGTTAAAGGCCAAGAAATGACATTATAGAAATGCTTTGGAAGTAATAAAAATAACTTGCAGCATAATTCTGAGGAAGTTATAGCCTCTGAAAGTGTGCCATCCAATGTCCTTACCCACTCACGTGGCCTGATATGCATACCAAGCTGAAGATTCATATGCCACCTATCATCCCTAATGTGCCTAAGGAGTCTCTCAATTATTGAAGTAAATGGTGGAGTTTAAGTAGTCTCAGTGACTGTTTAAAATATTTATTACATACCCTGGATTCTTACAGCCTAATATATAGGACATTTTTACAATGATTTCTATAAACCTTAAAATATGTGTCACCTGGATTTTTAAAATGTAGCTAATGATGAAATAGTGTAATATAATTGCAAAGGCATCAAACATAAAGAAAATAATGCTAATTTACTAACATTATATACCCATAAAGCCATGAAATTGGCATTTTAAATGGCAGCCGTGGCATTTTTGCAAATATTCAGCACCAATAATGGTTTTGATAAAAAGGTTAGGAGTAGAGAATGTTATTCTGTCAATTATCTTGTAAAAAGAAGCAGTTGCAAACTTTCAAATCAATGCTAGACTAGAATTCATGATATACTGTGAAAGGTTCTTATAACTTGTATGACATATCAATTTGATATTATAATTTAAAAAATTATGATCATTATGTTTCAGTAATTGAAAATTATGTATTAAATCTTTCACATTTATTCATGGTCCCTCAAAATATTCCTAATGTACTAACCTCACAAAGCTTAAAAAATAATCACAAATTTCCTGATGATTTTATTTATTTTTAAATAAATATTAGGGGAATGTTTTAAAAAATTGTCTTGAAGAGAATGTTTTAAGAAAATGGTCTTTCAAAGTGCTTATTTCCTTCTTATGACTGAACTGTTTTTACTCAAAAACATTCTTGATTTTCCAAGTATCTCACTAAAACATTCATTGATTTAAATTTTTTGTTGTTGTTGAAATATATTCATGTATAAACCAGACTTATGGAATATCCATTCTCAAACTGACACCAGAAAAATAACCAAAGTTGTCAGAAATCTCTCTTCTCATCTTTCCCTTCTTAATACACGCATCCAACCTCTTCACACAAAGGGAAAGGCTTTGAGCACGTGCAATTCAAATTTGTAGTTAGGATTTTAAAATGGCCATTTAGTCTGGTAGTAACTATTAATCAAGGACATGATTTTTATATGCCAGTGATGTCAAAGTAGACTCCCTAATACTACAGAAGCCATGTTCAGACAGCAGCTGGGAGACAAGCAGTAATTGAACATATTTAAAAATCCACCCCATGTACCGAACAGATTTCAATGTCTGCTGTGTTTAAGGTCCACTGGGTTGTGAAATGGCTGTTTCATTCACACAGATGTTAATATCTCCAGGCTCTTCTCTAGCTCTGTAGCTTCTCATTTACATATCTGCAATAAGTTTGGTGTTCATGAAGTGAGATACAGCTCCTTGTCACTACTCTTTGTTATAATAAAGCATGTTTGAGACAAAATACTAGTGATGTAATTACAGCTTATTAAGGCTTAAGAAGAAAAATAATAAGGAACATAGCAATAGGTGTTCAGTCACCAGCGCTTCATTAGTTCTTCTACTGTTTAAATACCTGAAGCTGATGAATATAAATTACTTGTGAAAATGCGGTTTAAAAAGTTTTATACTCTTATCTTTTTTTTTTTTTTTACCCTGTGTAAACAGTGTATCAGGTGATAATTCTTCTGGAGTGTGCATCCTTATTTTTGATGTGCTTAGCATATTTTTCCTATAGATATGTATGTGGACCCATCCCCCAAGCTGTTTAAAAATCATTTGATCCAGTAAGATCAGGGGTTAAAAAGTCAGAAAACAGCTACTTTTATTTCACATTCAGGGACAATGTTGCCTCTTCTGAAGAAGGCGAATATGCTAATACATGAGCTGTATCACCTGCCATGCAGCTGGCATCCTTCAATTAAATCTACCGTCTTTAGGTACACAGTCCACTATTTTGCTTCGGTGCCCCTAGTCCAGTAAACCTAAACGCACCTTGACCGTGAGCTGCTCAATCCTGCCATTCATCAGGACACACTTGATTGTTTTCTCATGTCAAATACTAATAATAGTGCTACTTTTGATTTTGGCTTTGCAGAAATATGTGCTTACAGTATACACTACGGTCTACTTTGCCCTCCATTTAGTCTTCAGTTTCCTTAGGAGCACTTTACCAACCCGTTTGTATCTTCCTATTTAAAAAGATTCTTATAAACATGACTTACATGTTCCTGATTTGGTATCTTGTGTATCATATAAACTATCCTTCCACATTTGTATATAGCACTCAATAGGAATTATCTTTTATTAGATTTTGAGAACATAGAGAGAACCCTTCTCCCTACATTGAAACGTTTATAAAAGAATAGAAAATAATAATATTGTAAACATTTCCTTAAAGATATATCTAATTTAATTGGTTATCTCTAACTATGAATCTGTATGTGTATATATAGTGAATATATATANAAAGATATATCTAATTTAATTGGTTATCTCTAACTATGAATCTGTATGTGTATATATAGTGAGTATATATATGTGTGTGTGTATGTGTGTGTGTGTGTGTATTTGGAAACAATTATATTTCATTTTCTTCATAAAATTCCCAACTTGGAAAATACTTATATCATACTATGTCTTTAATTATCATAACCATATTTAATATTTTAATTTATTCAAGTTATATTTCAAATGCATACCATTAAAATATATGCATATACTTAAGATGCATATACTTAATGCACATAGATTTATTTAATTATATACTATTAATACAGATGTACATAATGTGTATACTTAAAATATATGCATACACTTTTAAAAATACATGCTATAGGAACATCTGGGTGGCTCAGTCATTTAAGTGTCTGTCTTTGGCTCAGGTAATGATCCCAGGGTCCTGGGATGGATCCCTGTGTCAGGCTCCCTGCTCAGCAGGGGTCTGCTTCTCCCTCTCCCTTTGCCCCTCCCCCTGTTCATGCGTGCATGTGTTCTCTCTCTCTCTCTCTCTCTCTCTCTCTCTCAAATAAATAAATAAAATATTTTTAAAAAATGTATTTTAGGGCGCCTGGGTGGCTNCTCTCTGCCTGCCTCTCTGCCTCCTTGTGATCTCTCTCCCTCTGTGAAATAAATAAATAAAATCTTTAAAAAAATGTATTTTACATATTTAAAAGATAGACTTCAAATGCATATACTTAAAAAGACCTTATTTAACACACAATTTTCCATTTATCATGATAATGCCAACTTAATTTATATTTAGTACTGATGAAATATTTGTGATAGTTTTCCAGCATTGGCTTATATAAAGGACACCATAAGCATAAAATTTATATTTTCTGGCTATTCCATAGACTATTCCATAAGCTGAGTTGAAGTGTACNCAGCATTGGCTTATATAAAGGACACCATAAGCATAAAATTTATATTTTCTGGCTATTCCATAAGCTGAGTTGAAGTGTATGAGATAATTGAGTTTTCTATTACTGTTGAACAACAAGTATAAATATTATACCATCTTTGTCCTGAGAATCCTTTCTGTTGACCTGTTAAGTAACATACTTCATTATATAAACAAAAGCTAAATCTGAAATAGCTTGGGCCAAAAACAGTAAGGGATTAAAGAACGAAGCTGAGGTCAGGGCAGTAAAGACGGGCCTCAGAATATAAAATGACTAACCGGATCCTAACTATGTGACCCAAACAAAGTCATCGGATCTGTATCCCTTGCAACCCAGTTCCAATCCAGGCCTCTAATTTTTCTGATCTTAATTCCTGTTTTACCCAATACCGTAACTCAGGGTTGCTCTTAACTGTTACACAGTTTAGCTAAAACATGAAGTCTGAAGGAAAAGTCTCCAAAGCTGCCTTCATTTCAGATGCCACTTGTAATTTGGGGGGTTCTCCATAACCACTATAATTTCAGACTAGCTAGCTACAAATTCAGAGTTCTCCTCAACCATCCTTAGATTTAATACTTCACTAAAAAGACAGAACTCATAAAAGTGCTGTGCCTAATGATTACAATCTTATTATAGTAAAAGAATGCAAATTAGAATGAGCCAAATGAAGAGAGGCATAAAGTGAACTCTGGGAGGTATCCAAATGTGAAGCTTCCATTATCTTCAAGGATACTTTATACTTCTTAGCGTCAGTGTGTGGCAATATGTATGAAGTATTTCCAATACCAGAGCCTCATTGGAACTTCAACCTGAGAGTTTTCGTGGAGGCTTCATTAAGTAGATATTGATTCATTATCCACGTGGTTGAATTCAATCTCTGATGCCCCTGCCTTTCCCAGAGGTCTCATGTGACCCAAGACCCATCCTCTAGTCACAAGGTTATTCTGTCTTGTGTGGCCAGCCATCACTCTCCATCATCTCCCTAGCATAACTATTGAGGAGTCCATCGTGAGTCAGCTTGTTAACATGCACTATCAAGTGTGGTCAGAGGGACCCTCCATGAAAAACAAACACTCCCATCACTTGGGAAAGAGCTTACCTCCCAGGAAACAGGACAACAGCTAGACCTTTACTCAGAGGTTAAATTTCTTAGTATAAAATGATCCAACCAAGAACCAAAATCAGAGCCTGAGCTCCCACTTAACTTGACTCCTCACTGCTTTGGTCAGCCACAGTGTTACCCCATGTTAGTCTGTCTACCTGAATCACAGAGTCACCCATGCCCAGCACTGTAGGAGTATGCTCTGTTTACACTCAGCACTCTATGGGAAGTCAAGCTTTTTTTTTTGATTTAAATTTAAATGATAAACATAGATGATAGCTATATTATCCCTATTTTAGCTAAAAACAAACACACAAACAAAACACACAAACAAAAAATTTACTTTAAAATACACATAAATTGGAGCACCTGGGTGGCTTAGTTAGTTGAGTGCGCTACTCTTGATTTCGGTTCAGGTCATGATCTCAGGGTCATGAGGTTAAGCCCTGAGTCAGGCTCCATGCCAGGCATGGAGCTTGCTTAAGATCTCTCTCCCTCTCCCTCTGACCCTCCCCTCCCCTCCCACCCTCCACCCCCATTTGTGTACAATCTCTTTCTCAAATGAATAAACACTTAAAATTTACATAAATTGACATTTATAACTTTTTTGATGGTATATAGTATTTGTAATGCTGTAGTTTCCATCTTTATTATCTCATAGTCAAAATATTCTACAATGAACAAAATTTTAAAATTTACTCTTAATTGAATTACCACAGTTTGACAAATTCACTTATTGACTGATAGGGTTCCTTTTTTTATGACAAGAACATCAAACATCACTCCCCTTTCCAATAATGTGAGTGTTCATTGTATTTATATGCATGTCATTGCCCACGAATGATGTCTGGATTCACCAGTGGGCCCAGACATAAACATGTGCAACCATATTCATTGCTTACATTGACAGTGCAGTTAAGTTTGAAATAAAATAAATGACTCATTAAATGAACCCTGTCAGAAGCAGAATCAGTGTCTATACCAGAGTAGACGGTGACTCTAAGATTTTTCCCAGTTAATGACTAATGTGTGTTGTCATTATGAACACAAATTCTAGTTACATTAGACCCATAATTATATTCACTGTAGTTTCTTACTTATATTTAAAGCAAATGCTTATGGGCGCCTGGGTGGCTCAGTGGGTTAAAGCCTCTGCCTTCGGCTCAGGTCATGATCCCAGGGTCCTGGGATCGAGGCCCGCATCGGTCTCTCTGCTCTGCAGGGAGCCTGCTTCCTCCTCTCTCTCTCTGCCTGCCTCTCTGCCTACTTGTAATCTCTCTCTCTGTGTCAAATAAATAAATAAAATCTTAAAAAAAATAAAGCAAATGTTTGAAATTTTCTTAGGTGCTGAATCATGGAGGTCATTTATTTTGGTAGTGTTGATTATGTCATTAGTAAATAATGGATGGAATGTGAATGCATTCACAAACTCTGCAGCTCTGTACACAGAACCTTGAGCAATGCCGCTCCCTGAAATACTCTATCTTGAAGACTCTTTACTATAAAATGTATGCATTAATATAAATGTATGAAAATTCAAGAATTTTGAAATGTGAAAGAAAAAGTCTTAAAAGTTTTAATTCAAGATTGAAGAATTTGAAATCTGAAACATCTACTGCCTACCTAGAGTTTCACAGTTAGAGTAAGAGATGTGGACTGAACAGATTTAAGTGGGAGGATAAACAGGTATAGTTTACATTACATTTGCCAAAAACGATAGAATAGGCCTGGTGGAACCAGCTAGATGAAGTCTGCAAATAAAGCCTCCAGTATTAGTGGTTTGTTTAAAGGAATGCAATATATCTTGGATAACGTTAGTTATAATAATAGATGACAATTATGAATCAGACAGTTCACTGGGAATGTCTGATTCATAATTGCCACCCCATAATTATATACACACACATATATGTATGTAAATGTTATGTCATTTAAGGCACATAGTCTAGAAAACAGAATAGTAGGTTTGTTGTGGTTTGTTATGTGAGTAATAGCTACTGACTTCTGTATAGTCCTTTCTTCGTTTTGATGCCTTTATATGTATGTACAACCTTAAAATGCGTTTCTATTTGAGACTGTTTACTTGTTCCCCATAGGTTCTGTGATAAAGACTAACTTCCTTACCATGTGGTAGACTGTTAGTCTATTCCAATATGCTTTTCTTAAGTACTTCTCCCTGATACTTCCCCATTCCCTTAGTGTCAGTGTTGACTTTGTGACCTGCTCAATAAAATATGAGAGGAAATGACATGTGTCACTGCAGCACAGAAGCTTTAAGAGCCAACATACCCTCTGCCAATTTCCTGCTTCCAGGACTGCCAGCAGCCCTCCAGATAAAGGCTGCTCCATCACCTGGGACCCAAAGTTAAGTTGACAAGGGACAGAGCTGCAGCTGACCTGTAAGAGCTATCTAACATAAATGGAAATTTAACCTTTTCTGTGTTCAGCTGCAGAAATTCTGATATTGTTTGCTCCTGCAGGATAAATCAAGCTGATTCCGAGAGACACATTTTGACTTCTGATTTTGGTCATGATCTGGTACGTTACTTCTCCAGCCACTACAATATATCATCACTAGTTCTTTCCACATTATCGATCACTATTTTGTAACTCAAACCATTCTCAATATTACAGCCAATGAAATCATTCTGAAGTATAAATTTGATCATTTTGTAACTCTAATAAAAATAATTCAGAAATTTCCCGTTATTCCTAGGTTAGATTATATCTCATGGTCTGACCCTTACTTACTCACATCTGATACCTGATCATTCACCAGCATCCCCCGGGTTCCTCTGCTCCAACAACACTGGCCCTCTTACTTCTTTTATCACTCCCAACACTCTCCATGCTGTCACGGGAATATTGTCTAACATCAACCTGGCATGAATTCCCCACTTCCATTTGGCATCTCCTACTCTGCGTTTGGATCTCAACTGAGTCATCATTTCTCAGGGAAGCACTCAAACTTCCTGAACAGAGTGAGAAATCTTAATCATTTCTGAAGTCTCAAAACTGAGTAATAGAATTAATGGAATGATATGAGCTATAGCTACATACTCAAATTGGAAATGAAGATTATCATTCTATTTATGTTAATCTCTGTTTATGTGTATTTTTTAAAATTTACTGGATCACAATGGTATCTCACATATTGTTCAGAATGATTTATATATTCTGACTCTGATCCTTAAAAAAAACATACATGGAGTATTTTTCAATTATCACAGATGAGAACAATGGGTTTTAGGGTTGTAAGTTACTTGCCAAATGTTAATAGCATTCAGAGCTAGAATTCAGGTTTCTTTGTGTCAAAATTTTCTTTGCAGTATAACATACATTTGAAGAATCCAAAGAGAGCTTATTTTATGGATAAGTGTTTACTGTTTTATTTTCCTCAATGAAAGCCAGAGGGAAATTGTGAAATTTGTAATTATCCTGTCACTTACTGAATGACTTAGATCTTAAAAATTGAATACTGCTATTTAAATGTTATAGTTTGAATCTTTAGTCTCTGCTTTGTATCTTTGTGGTATTTCATCCACATAAAATTCAAGTGGTATTTCAAGGGAGATGCCTATGTTAGTTTAGAAGAGGTCATTAGACTGGATGGCCTCAGGTTTCTAAGTAAGCTGGTTTCTTCCTAGATTCACTGTGCTGCCTTGACTTGCGTTCTGCTGAGGATTTATCTCCATCCCAAACTTCAGCAGTCTGCAGATATGTCATAGTGTTTCAAACTCTGTGTCAGTGCAATTAAAATGAACTAGGCGCCTAGAAGAGACATATCTGTGTCATCTTTGCTTAGAATTCAATCTTGACATTTTAAAACTGATTTAACATAGTTTAAAAATAAAAATAGGTCATTTATTCAAATAATTCAACTGAAAATTCAGTTATCCCTTAATTACCAGATCAACTAATATTGCTATAGAAAATATTACCAAGAAAAAATTTATTCTTTTATACTTGAGGCTGTAGGTTCCATGAAAGCAAGACTTTCATCTGTTTTAAAATGTTNACTGAAAATTCAGTTATCCCTTAATTACCAGATCAACTAATATTGCTATAGAAAATATTACCAAGAAAAAATTTATTCTTTTATACTTGAGGCTGTAGGTTCCATGAAAGCAAGACTTTCATCTGTTTTAAAATGTTACTATTTAAGGGTAGCCTGGGTGACTCAGTTGGTTATGTGGTTCAGTGTCTGCCTTAGGTCATGATCCCAGGGTGCTGGGGTTGAGTGGGATTGAGCCNCTGCTTCCCCCTCTCTCTGTCTGCCTGCCTCTCTGCCTCCTTGTGATATCTCTCCCTCTGTGAAATAAATAAATAAAATCTTTAAAAAAATAAATAAATAAATAAAACGTTATTATTTAAGGGTAGCCTGGGTGACTCAGTTGGTTATGTGGTTCAGTGTCTGCCTTAGGTCATGATCCCAGGGTGCTGGGGTTGAGTGGGATTGAGCCCCATGGGGCTTCCTGCTTAGCAGGGAGTCTGCTTCTCCCACTGCCCCTCCCCCTCATGCTTGCTCTCTCTCTCTCAAATAAATGAATAAAATATTGAAAAAAAAATAAATAAAAATATTTAAAAAGGTAACTATATGGTGTGAGGGGTAGGGTGGCTCGGTGACAGGTATTGGGAAGGGTATGTGCTATGGTGAGTGCTGTGAATTGTGTAAGACTGATGATTCACAGACCCGTACCCTTGAAATAAATAATACATTATATGCTAATAAAAAAGAAAAGGTAACTATATGAAGTATATTAACTAACTTAATTATAATAATTTTACAGTATACATGTGTATCAAATCATCATGTTGTACATCTTAAATATATACAATTTTATCTGTTAATTATATTTTAATAAAGCTGGAAAAAGATGTCACCATTGCATATTCAGGGCTTAGCATCATACCTACCATATGACAGTGACTTGATAAATATTTAATAAATAACAAATTATTTATAAAACCTATTATATTGACTTGTGCAAGAAACTAAAATATTATACCAGAATCCATGATTTTTAGTATTGTGTCCAGTTGATATATAAATGAAAATATCATAAACGTGGAAATGTAAGAAAAATAGGAACAATACTTTAATTATATACACAAGTTTTTTTTATAGTTTGAAGGATTTATTTACTAACAATTCTAGTTATCAATAATATGTATTTAAAATTTATCTATTTCTTAGAATGACTTGGTCCCATATATTGTAAACTCTTTTTATTAATTAGTAAAACATTTAAAATATAAGTTTGGGTCACTGAAATCCTGAAATCTCAGTTTTCCTTTCAATTCCTGAACCATTGGTATGATAAATTAAATATCAAAATGAAGGCAGAGACTACTGAAATATACTTTTATTGTGATTTTCTAGGTATAGGACATTTTTATGCATTTTGAAAGTAATGACATTTTAAAAATTTCCTAATCTCAGATATGTTGGGCAGTTCTTAGGTATGATTCTTCCTGCATGGTAATAATATCGGGGACAAACCACCCCCATGCATGCTTCACAAACACATCTATGAATGTCATAACTTTCCTTTTTCTTCCTCTTCTATCTCCAGGCACCTTCTCAATTAAAATATGAAGTAATTATCAAACATAGATTTAAAATGATAGGAAGCATGCTAAATTATTTCATTTTAGATAATAAAGGCAAATATTAGCTTTGAATTACTTATTAAGAGGAAATGATTACATTACCTTAGAGTTTTAAAGCAGAGAACATTGACTGCTTCCTCCACACACAAACTTTCCTTCAGTAATATTCTCTCATTTTCTCTCTATTTTCACCTGAAATCATTATTGCTTGAGTTATCCTGAATTTTTCTACTACACAAATTCTGATTGCAGCCATTATATACAAATGGCCTGGATTTCCATTGTGACAGTAAAGATTAGAGGAAGTTAAATATATCAGAGGAATGGTTGTCTAGAATTTAGGTGACAACAGTGCACAAATGCTATGTGTATGATAATTAAGACAATTGAACATTGCAGAGATGTGCATTGGCTGGCATTTCTTAAATTTATTTTCTAAACAAACATTCTGTGTATTTTTATGATATCACAATGAGGTAGATAGGTTCTTTTCTTTCTAAAAGTGACATGAACATCTGATTACATCTTGAGGTGGTGGTCCAAAAGTTATAGGAAAAAAAAGCAATATCAAAAAATCTAGCTACCTTATGCTAATATTCAAGTAATATACTATCTGTTTCTGGAAATGCAAAATCTAAATTTTTATTTATTGTGTTATTTTCCTTTATGTATTACAACAGCTCTACTTTCCATTTGTAAATGAGACACTTGATGTCATTACTTTAGTAGTAATGTAGTGAACCTCTACGACAAGCTTAATTTTTCTATCATCATGTGTTACAATGCATCGCTTCCCTTTAATCACTTCATTATATCTGGGACTATTTCTCTATCTCTGTGTGTAAACAGATGGAAACCTTATGGGGAACCCATCCTCACTTTCAAACAAAGCTGTTTATTTATATTAAAAATTTCCAATGTATTCTGCTTACAGTTGGATGCCCACCACATTACAGAAAATCTTTAATAAAGGAATTATTTAAAACATTTTTAGTGATGTTGCAAAGGAAGCATCATCAAATAACCAAAGTTCCTCTGCATTATCCTCTTCTAATTTTTTTTTCGTGAGCTATTTAGCTAGACAAATAGAAAACTGGCAAGCCTTCTTCAAAACATATGCCCCTAATTTTATATACATCATTATAATTCATTTAATTCTTCAATAAACATATATGTTTAGCTCTTTACTACATTCTAGCCCATGACAAATTAATTTAAGAAAATAGTCATTGAACGATGTGATTGGATTTCCCCCAAAACAGACCCTGCGAAAAGAATATAAATCCTTATAGTTTGTTTTGAAATTGCGTGAAACACAGTTAGGGAGGTGAAGAAGTGGAAAATAAAGCTGGTAAAGGAAGAGAGTTAGAAAAAGAACATTATTAATCCCATAGGGAAATCCTGGGAAATGCTGTAAAACATTGTTGAGGTGTGAGGGGTCTGGGTATTTAGGTACTTGGGTGGGCCAGGAGGTAAAAGATGGAGAGGGTGAGGGATGGAGGGAGAATTGGCTGGCGAGTGGGAGTTGGTAATTCACAGGCACCTTTTGCCCATCTGGCCTCTAGGCAGGGCAGCCATCTAGTGTTCTAGAAAGAGCAGAGCTAGAGAGACGCGTGAACTGGCTGAAGTGGGCTCAGAGGGAAACGGACGGGGTATTTACTTCATCTCCTACAGGCTGACTGGTGTCTTCAGTATGTGTGTTTGTATTAGAAGTGCTCCTCTGGGTAATGACAGAGAGCCTAAAAGTTGGAAACATTAGTCTGGGAGTTAAGACACCCAAATTCTGGGCGGACGACTATAGGAGGAGGCTTTGATGTTCTTATTTGTATCTGTGTTTCTGAGATACTGTTCTTCTTGATCCACAGACATTCATAAATGGAAAATAAGCAGGATTTAGATGATGTTGTCTGCATTGTGAGAACTCGAGCTCCCTTCACACTGTTGCCAAGTCACTCTTTGATCGTGGTGCTTTCACAACTTGGCCTACTCTGTTCTCCTTTCCAGCTCCATTTCACAAGGGTGATACCTTACACTGTATTCCGAACTGAGAGTGGCAAATATAATGCCAGTGGCCACTGAGAAAGGGATGCTGCTGTTGGCACCTTGCTAATGCCTAGGAATGGTCCTGTAAAATTGTGGAAGCCCTACATTAAAAGTGCAACCATGAACCTCCTCCTGCTGCCTTGCTGTTGGCTTAAATAATAAGATTCTGAGGTTCTCAATATCCCAACATACACTTTCTAAAACTCTTTTTGTAGGCCTCTTGCCTTACTGTATGAGTGCACAGGAACTGGGTCTAAGGGTCATTGGTTTTAAATACAGTGTTTTCTTAAACATCTCCCAGCCATTCTTCCTTGTCTTGACAGATGTGTATGCCACTCTCCAAGGATAAAGGTGGACTTAATGTAGAGCCTCTTGTTTCCTGATCAGCCCCATCATTGAGTGATACCCAAACATACTACGATACCAGGATAGACAAAGGTCCAGCAGCTTGCTCTGATTTTCCTATGGCACTAAAATTCTATGAATCTTTAGATGTTCTTGTCCCTTCTTGCCCCGTGCCAAGAAGCGTGTGCTGGCCTGTGTGCAGGAGCGACTGAGGTCCGCCTGTGCCTCAGCTGGGAGAGTGGGGATCTATGTATCACACATATGTCAGGGATATACATCAGGCTGAATACACCCGAACGGCAAAATAGAGAATTAAACTTCATTAGTCTTCAGTATAAAGGTATCGTATGTTTTTCAAATGTCAAAACCAAAGTGATATGTGTGTCAGTTTAATGACTATTCATAAAGGACAAACTTGAAAATATTCTTCTGTGAGTTTGCTGCTGACAGTTTATCATGATTGAAAACAGAATGTCTTCTGTTCATGAATTTTGAACACGGATAAATAGTGTGTCCTTATGTTCTCCTTCAACTAAGATGGTGTTGCTGACCTCCCACATTTCATATCCATCATAAGATGAAACCCCATTAGCAAAGTTCACATCAGAATTTGTCCTCGTCAATGCAAGTTTGTCACAAATGATTCCGTTCTCCCTTGTGAGATTGTGAAGGAGTCATTATGGGGAGATGTGTTGGAGATACTTAAAGCAATAGCACGTCGCTGTGATAAACTCATTACATTGCTACTTCTTCAGGAATTTTTTTATATCATCTCTAGGATAGGACATATAGATACAAAACCTCATTAAAATGTTGATGGCTATCCAATACTAACCCCTTTACTCCCCTTTGTGCAAAGAAAGGCACGGCATGTGCATTTTTGTTTCTGACAAAGGTGAATTTTTCTGTGTATTTATTTTCCCTGTACTTTTCCTTATATCTTGACCACGCTTATCTGAATGGGAGATCACAGGTTTAGTTGTACTGAGCCAGCAGGAGGTGCTTCCATAAGAGAAAATTTATACTCTCTATTGAGTATTGAAGGGATTTTTATTTTATTTTGTTGTTGTTGTGGTGGTGGTGGTGGTTTTTTGTTTGTTTCTTTGTTTGTTTAACATCAGAAGAACAGGCCAAAGTGTAACTGACAGATGGAAGCTGGAGTCTTGGAGGGTAAGGCACAGGTTTCATTTAATTTGATCCTATACAGAACAAAGCGCAATGCCAAGTATAATGCTTTCTGATGGATTTTGATTAGCTGTGCTTGGCTAGCTCCTCTTTACATTACTTCAGGTCACACTCATTTTGAAGACTAGATGGAATTTCTTCGTAGCAGTGCCATGTCCGTTTGGGGCGGGGGATAATCAGGCCAGGCACTATTTCCCTTGCTTACTCACATACACAATAACCTGCTTTCCCTGCTGCTTTACAAGAATTATTGGAACATTTTCTCCCTATTGCCAGCTGGATCAGTCTCTGTGACTTCCTTATATTTGTTTCTAAATATCGTTTCAAAAGTAAATGCATTATTCCTTAGAATACAAAAATAGGATGGGAAGTCACCTTGAGTTTCACTTAGTGCTTCTCTTGTCTTCAGTGTAAAACACATCTGAGCCCTCCCGGAGAATGAGAATCTTATTCCTAATGACCTCAAGGAAAGAAGATTCCATAACCTTTCAAAATTCTATCCTCTATTTATCAAGCTGCGATATTGACTTTTTTAACCTGTTTCTGGAGATTAGGCTTATCTCACCCTATTTTTTTCCCCACTCAGTGAAGATAGGAAAATATGTCTGTGTCTGGGGTTTTCTTTATCAAGCTGGTGTGCCTTATTAATGTTTATAAGACTTGTAGATAAATGATATTTAGCCTATTTATTTCTTCCTTTCATTTTCTTTTTTTCATTCAATTATTATTCTATTCTTATGGCAACTAAAACAGCCACTTTTGAATAGCAAGGAAATGGAGTCATCATTATCCAACTTAGGTAAAAATTATATTTCCAAGGTTAAGATCACTTGAAAATTTAAAGAATCTAATCTGTTAGTGCAAAGATTGATACTTAAAGTTTTCTGTATTCGATGTGCATCTTTTCTCATAATTTTCTTGAAGTGAGAGATATGCAGAGAAGTTGTTTATCTGAGAAAAGTAACTCACTGTTATTTTAATACATGAATCACTTATTTTATTTCAATTTCTAGCTCAAATTTAGCCCACATAAAAAATACACAAGGAGAATTGATGCTAATAGCAATTTGGAAATAGAAATTTGGGGCTGAGGAGGGAGGTCTGGTCTAGCTATGCAGATTTGGTACCTTTAACACTTATGTAAAACAGTAGTTCTGTGGACATGGATGAAGATTAAGATTTCCAATGGAGGTCAACGTCTAATGATATATCGACATCAGTTGGTGATTAAACATCCCAGGTCTTTTGACAGATCCTTCTCTTTCAGTCTCTCTCAGTCTCTCTCTCTTTCTCTCTCTCTGTCTCTCTCTGTCTCTCTCTGTCTCTCTCTCTCTGTCACACACACACACACACACACACACACACACTCACACACACACACACACGATTGACCTTCAGACCATCAGGAACGTGGAAGGTCCTTGGGCCAGCTGGCCAGTTTTGTTTTTTGTTTTTGTTTTTTTTTTTCTGGTGATTTAGTCTGCATGGAGCAGACTATTCTTATTTTGTACATAGTATGACCCGTTGTTCTCTATACTCCTTCAAGAACAGAAAAAGTATGATTTTTTTTCCATTTTGCTTTAGAAGCTCTCCATTGATAAAGACCAAATCCTCTGGGTTTATTACCGTGAATTATGCAATAAAATGTTTGCTATTTGCTCACTTAAATCTGGGTTTAATATTCTGCTTTTCAAGTTCTTGCCTACGTGGCTCAAATTGCTTATGCTTTTGTTGGACTCTAATAAGATGGTGTTTGCTTACTAATGCAGTATATTTGCCTTCACATATGTATTTTCTCCAGATGCAATTTGGGAGTGTAAAACCTGTTACATTTTGCAGGTTGTGAGGTAAAAACCAAAATAATTTGATCCAGGCCATTTTAGAAGGTACAAGAAGGGCGATTTAGAAGCTGTGTAATTTATATTAATTGCAGAGAGTTAGGAGTCGTAATAGTCTGAGTTCAAATACCAACTTAATGCCATTGTGACTTTGTATCCATCTCCTAACTGCTAAACCTCATTTTACTCATCTATTTAACAGAAAAAATGTCACACCTCATTGATTAGCAGGGACATTCACAAGAAATATGCAATCTTTGATATATAGTGGATGTTCAATAAGTGCGCTTTATCTTTTATCTGCATTGCTGTTTCTATATTCAAACTCTAGGCCTTCTTCCCTCCTCTTCACCTTTATCAATAAAGGGAGTCTTCTTCAAAAATGACAATATGGATATATAAATTTCATATGTATATATGTGTGTATGTGTATGCTTGGAGAAATTCTAAAATTAAATTTCATACATGAAGTTATAATCTATAAAGAGAATCTAAGGAGTTTAAGAAAATATGGAAGGTAAGTTGGATTAATGATATGATAATCTTAACAAATATTTTTTATAACCTGCCCCATATTGTTTCTTTTTGAATTGATTACATTGCTTTACTAATGGCTTCTAATTTTTAGTAATGACTAATTATATCCTACTCTTTACATATAAATATCACTCAGATACTAAGTAAAGCCTACTAAGAAATTCCTTTTCCTAAAAATAGTGTTTTGTGTCTAAATTTAAGTAAAAAGTTTATAAGTAATCAAACTTCATGGCAATTTTACCAAAAATCTCCCTTCCAATGATAAAATGGCAGCATGGATTCGCTGTACTAATATAGTAAGAAAGCTACCAAATACGTGCATCTCCATAATGAGTACCACTTTAATTTTGGTGGAACATGTGGGGCATCTGGGTAGCTCAGTTGTTAGGCGTCTGCCTTTGGCTCTGGTCCTGATTCCAGGACCAGGGTCCTGGGATGGAGCCTCACATTGGGCTCCCTGCTTGAGAAGGCTGCTTCTCCCTCTCCCATTCCCTCTGTTTGTATTCCTTTTCTTGCTTTCTCTCTCTGTCAAATAAATAAATAAAATCTTAAAAAAAAAAAAAAAGAATGATCTTAAGGATGGTCTTAAGTTAAATTGTTTTCCCAGAGTCAGAGACACCAGGTGCCCACCAGTATACCAAGAAAAACATTGTAAGGCTGACTTTATCTCTATGGTTATTCTGACACTGACAAACATGCATTAGTCTCTTCTTCAACTGTACTTTATGAGCGGTGATTAAAGTTAGTATTACTATTTTCTTATAAGACAAGACCCAACCCTGATATTTGCCTCTCCTGCATTGCATAATCTTTTTTGTTGTTACTGCCCTCGTTTTGTTGTTTTTAAACACTTTGTATTTTCTGATGTACTTTATCCCCATCTTTGTTAATCTTGCTTCATTCGTAATCTTTTTGTCTATTTGCTTTAGATTCTAGTATTTCCATTTCTTCCTCACTATTACAAGGCACGTTTTGCCTATCCCAATCAATTTCCCTGACTGGTCAATTAAATAAGAGTCTCATTCCCTCACTCCACTACTCAGCCTGACTAATTTCATTATGTGTAAATGAATTAATGGCATGATTGGGTAAAATGACAAGGAACCTTCCTTCTTATTTATCAGGCATGATTCTGATCAATCAGAATTATAAGAAGTAGCAATGAATACAGGCATGATTGCTGGAGTACATATGAGTACCTGAAGTAACACTACGAGAAGTTGCCTTGACTGGAAACTTTGAATGCAGGTATGTGTTTGACTACAGTGATGGTGGCTTAAGGGAAAAGTAGAAATGATTTTGTGCCTGGGTTTGTAAACAAGTTTCTTAAAACATCCTTTAAACACGTCTTTCAAATAAAATGGCAACATATTCTAGTTTATTAACATATTAAGAAAAATAGGAATGGGTGCCATCTCCAACTGACTTTCCACACACTGAGGTAAAAACCTATGTACATTGTGAAATGTGAGGTACACCAAATCTCCTCCATCTTATCAATATCTCTCTTTTGGACTTCTATAATATACACTACATAAATTCACTTTCAAAACTTAAAGCACTGAATATGCCTATTATCTAAGAGATTATATAATTAACAAACATTAACTTTTTTGGAGTATAAAAAAGTGAGCATAATAAATAAAATGATCTATCAGCTCTGTGTCCTTGATGTCAAGAAAACTAGATTTATACAATACTATACATTTTGAGAAGCAAAAAGACAAGAAGTAAAAGGAAAATACTGAAATATTAGGATATTCTTAAGACATGTATCACAGAACAAATAGGGGCCAGCTCACAAACATGAGATAACAAAAATAATAATAATGCTTTAATGATTGAATATTGTTTCTTACTATGTACTTTATAGGTAACAAACCTTAATTTAATCCTCACAACTTCCTCAGGTAATAAGTATATCATTGATACCAGTTTTATTGATAATAAAGTATAATGAGACATGATCTCAGGAAGATAAAAACAATATGCTAAAGGCATTCTTGCTTTACTCTTAGTGGTATCAGAAGCATTGGGCACATCGAAACAAAGGGGTGGTGAAATTTGGCTTATGTAATGTCAGAGTCCCTCTGGCTAAGGTTAAGAATAGAATGAAAGGGGAAGGGAAGAAGATGGAAACCATTAGGAAGCCATAGTGAAAATCTGGGGGCAAGAGAAGAGGGTGGCTTGAATAAAGATGGTAGCAGGTGTGGTGGTAAGAAGTGGACAGATTTGGAAGGAGCTTTGGAAACAAAGCCTATAAGATATGTTGATAGAATGAATATGGGCTCTGAGGGAAAGGGACATATCCAGAATGTCAACCAAGTTTTTTATTTAAAGCAATCGAGGCTGGCCTTGTCAGTAACCAAGAAAGGGAAAATTGTAGGAAGAGCAGTTTGATAGGGAAGGGAGAATGGGAGCTTAATTCTGGACATGTTAAGTTTGAGATGTCCATTAGACAACAAACCGAGTATGTTAAATAGACAATTATATACTTAAGATTGGAGTGATCAGGGCAGAACTTAATGCTGGTGATACCAAATTGTTATAAGCGTATATGTGGTCATTTAAAACCTTAAGAATAGAAGAAATCAACAACGAGTTTTTTTATTTTTTTAAAGATTTTATTTATTTATTTGACAGAGAGAGAGATTACAAGTAGGCAGAGAGGCAGGCAGAGAGAGAGAGAGGAGGAAGCAGGCTCCCTGCTGAACAGAGAGCCCGATGCGGGGCTCAATCATAGGACTCTGAGATCATGACCTGAGCCGAAGGCAGAGGCTTTAACCCACTGAGCCATCCAGGTGCCCCAACAATGATTTTTTTTAGACAGGGAGTGATGAGAGAAATAAAGAAGGTGACAAAGAATAAGGAATCATTAAGAAATAAGGAAGACAAAGCAAGCCTATGTCTCCAAAGCCATGTGAAGGCATAATCTTAGCAGAAGGGAGTGATCATATATTCTTGGTCAGTCAAATAAGGTGAAGAAAGAGAATTAACTACTGGATTTGGCAACATGAAGGTCACTGGAAACCCTGACAAGAGCATTTTTTGACAAAGTAATGAATATGAACGCTTGATTTGATTGATTCAAAGAGAATGGAGGAAAAGTATTTAGAGAGAAACAATTTCAAGAATTGTTTTCTGTAATAAGAAAAAAACAGGTTAGTAGCTAAATGGAGACACAAGGTCAAAGAGACTTTTTAAAAAACAGTGGAGATATAACAGAATGTGTTTATGTTGTTAGGAAAAAGAAGTCGCTGAGAATTCCTTGAGACATGTCCTTTAATTGACGAGGATATGGGATCTCTTGTGTAGAAGGGATTGTCTCTGGTTGAGAGCCAGAAAAGTACCTGAGTGGTAGAAGAGGCAGAGATGGGGTTTGGTGATGGGGGCCCATGGAAGTTTTCTTCAGATTGTTTTGGTCTTCGTAGTAAGATTGGAATAAAGATCATCATTTACAAATGAGAACAGAGAGGAAGTTTTTGGAGGTCTTAAAATTGAAGGGAAATTCCATGATGTCTTCCTAAATGTTAGAGATCACGATTTTAAAGTGAGACTAATCAACATGATTTCCTCCAGTCACATTTGGAAGTAAGCAGGGATGTACACTGAACCAGTATTGGTGTCTCTGGCCTAAGAAATATGATAAATGGAAGAGGGTCAGGAGAGTAGAAGGTGTTTTACTAAAATAGCCATTTAATTTGTTTTCAGAGGTAATTGAGAACACGATATGGTTGAAGGAAAATGGAAAGTTAACAGGAACAATAGATTATAACTCTTGGTGTAGCTAATATCACTGTAATTACATTTGTCTCTTCTTTAATTGAAATCAGCTCGAAACAAGGAAATGTGATATATGTTTGACAACCAAACATTTATTAAATATGTATTTGTAAATAAATAAGTCCATCATATAACTGAGTAAAAAAGTTACTTTACATTATTTTCTCCAATTCAAAAATTCCTTATTAATTATTTTTAGAGAACAAAGCCTATTTCTCTATCCAATACAAGATTTTGCTTATAAGATGAATAACTGCTATTATATAAATAAAAATATAAAAAATAAGATAAAATAAGTAGAAAAAGTAAAAAATAACTACTCTTATATATGATATATTAAGTAACTAGATTGACGACAAAGATGTGATAGAACTTATTGTACCTAGTTCAAATATTCAATATTGCCTGGTTCTGAGTTATACGGACATTAGCAAATGGCAGGTAAGAAACTCTCTCCCAAGGTTGCAGGCTGATGGTCATTTGTAGAGTGACATCAGTGCCAATGTCTTATATCTGTGCTGTGCTTTCTCTTAAAAATTATGAAGTACTTCCATAACTGCTTCTCATAAGAACACCATGTGTTGGGGCGCCTGGGTGGATCAGTGGGTTAAGCCTCTGCCTTTGGCTTGGGTCGTGATCTCAGGGTCCTGGGGTAGAGCCCCACATCGGGCTCTCTGCTCACTGGGGAGCCTGCTTCTCCCTCTCCCTCTGCCTGCCTCTCTCTCTTTGCCTACTTGTGATTGATCTCTCTCTCTCTCTTTCTCTCTCTGTCAAATAAATAAATAAATAAATAAAATCTTAAAAAAAAAAAAGAACACCATGTGTTAAGCAGCACAGTCATACCACCCATCTTACAAATTATTCTTTTTAGATTCAGAGAGACTGAATTACTGCTTAAGATCATATAGATAAAATTATAGTAAATTTAAATCTAAATAGAGTTCTAAACTCTCGTTTGTTGTATGGATAATATTTCTTTAGCAATATTTGTGAGTAGTTTGATTAAATCATATTTTTTCCACCACCAAAAGAATCTAAATGCTCCAAATTTTTCCATATTGTATGTATATTTACACACACACACACACACACACACACACATCTTGAATGACTACTCGCTAGAATAAAACATGGAGTTTGAAAGCCCTTCTAGAGATTGATCAATACCCTATTTATATACTTTTTCCCAAGTAGTGAAAATGTGTTTTTGAAATTATACACTCTTCTCCATAAGGACCCAAATAATGACATGGATAATGACATGTAGTGGAAAGAAAAGGGGACTGGCCTGTGCTCATATAGATAAGAAAATCCATACACTATTTGGGGTTATAGAAAAACAGTGCTAATGATTGTCCTCAGTAAGTGTCATTGTACTGCATTTATTTTAGGGTTGCTAGTAAAACAGACATAGTTCCACTCAAGCAGTGCAAGCGTATTTTTAAAATATGTGTAGACATAATGGACATAAAAATCTCATAACACTAATAGCAATAAATCTTGGCACGGGAGACAATGATATATCTTCAGGAATGGAAGTGTTTAATACTGCTTTACATTATATAATTTCTTTGTCATTAGAAATTTACAAATCTCTATCATCATTGGCATTTCTCTTCTTATTTTTCTTTAGTTGCATATGTCACTGATACTCTCTCTCGATTCTTGGCCTTTGGCTTTTGTTTATTTGTGGTTTCTGTGTACTCACAATTTGGGCCCACTTACCTTCATTGCCTTTCCTGCTTCGTGCTTTACATGTATACCCAGTTTCATTGTTCTGATTAGGAGTTGCTTAATTCTGTCATATTTTCTAGTTACAATTGCCAAAGGAGAGGATCCCCTTGTGTCCAGCATTGTCTCTCTTTGAATATAATTCTTTTCATGCCAGACCACCTCATTTGTTGCTGGCTGGCTTATATGGATTACGGTGGCTCCTAGGTCAACTGATCTTCCCTGGCTTCGTTTGGTTGTGGCCAAAGGATGTGTGATGGGATGTGGCCCCTAATAGTTTTGCTCAAGTAGGAAATTTGCTGTGGGGCAGCACCTTTGCTAAGGGAACATCACTATATTAGCTGCCATGATTGACCTTTATATGACATTTCAAAGTCTAGGGAAGATTTACAAACAATGAGGTCACATATTGTAATTCATTTATTACTGAAACTATTACTCATTTTACTCAGTCTCTACCCTATATGCAGCAGATGGATTTCCAGTCTTATCTTTTATCACTTACTTTTGCTGACACTTACATTAAGGTCTTTTTGAATTCCTTTAAAGAACTCAGATAAAATAATAAAACTCAGATGTTAGGCACTGGATAGCAAAACAGTTTAAGTAAGTTGTTCAATTCCATTAAGCTATATTAATTTAAAGTGGTAAGCAGTCCTGTTCTTTCACTCTACATGCTCACTCTACAAACTACTAGCATCACTGAAAGTGGAGATTAGTGTATAGCAGTTAATAACCATATATCATAGTTTGGGGGAAAAATCAAACAAGAAAGATGGATCACACTACAAATGCTAAAATCTGCTTTGAACCAACAGATCTTTAAATCATTTTTTCAGGTTTTATTTGCATATAATATGGCAGTACAAACGGCAAGTCACAAGCACTCTGGTATAGAACTGGGATAATTTGATATCATATTTTACACTTCACATGGACATAAAAAAGAAAATTATGAAATACCATTAATAATAACTTGATGCCATTTTATTCAGAATGAAATATGAGGTTGAAAAATAGAAGTTGTGATCATGCAGGATATATTATTTACCTCTAGCAGCCCCAAACATGGCTCTTAAAACAACAAACTTTTGTTATCTCTAATTTTCTTTTGGTAAGGAATTCCTAAGTAACTTTGCTGAAGTGATCATCTACCTTCCACTGTTTTAAGGACTCTAATGAGGTGGCCATCAACCTGCTACATGGGGTTGCTGTTATGTAGAAGCTTTCAACCTGCTACATGGGGTTGCTGTTATGTAGAAGCTTGCTCCTGCTGAAGTTCCCCTTCTAAGGATGACTCACTCCCAGGGGTCTTGGCAGGAGGTCTGAGTTCCTTCCTACATGGGCTGCTTGCTATGTCTGAGTAAACTCACATTCCTCCAAAGCACGTGATCCAAGAGAAAGGGAAAACAGGAAGGTATGATGCTGGTGCCTTTTATGACCTAGTCTTCAAAGTAGTATACTTTCACTTTATTATTATTTTTAAATATACATATTTTTTGAAAGTGAGCATCAAGTCCAAGATACACTCAAAGAAGCAGCAGAAGTCTTCTTCCTTTTGAAGGGAATTTCAGAAAATGTGTGGGCATATGTCAAACTACCATAAGAAATAAAAGCAAATTTACTAAGGATTTTTCTACTGAGTAGGATATAAAATCCTAAGTGATTGTAATGACTCTTTTCTGAACAAAGTGGCTAAGGTCGTTTTCCTTGCATGTCTTGCATTGTTTTTTGGTCTGTGACTTTGCTTCCAAGGCCACAATTTAATGGAGTGAAGATTAGTGCTGCCTATAGCATCCAGCTATAGGCCAGACTGTGATATACTGCATGGACTGGAGCCTTGTGCCAATTAAGGACACCATATATGGGATATATTCAGCCACACCTATTCACTCCCCTCCTTTGGGGACTGTGATTTTAAGGCTATCTTAGGTTTCTATTGCTATCATAAAAGAAATTATCGGATTATAAAGAACACAAATTCATTATCTCACAGTTCTCTAGTTCAGAAGTCTGGATTAATTTAGTGGTTCTTTTGCTTAGATTCTCACAAGGTCAAAATCAAAGTGTCAGCTGGCCTAGGCTCTTATCTGGAGGCCCTGAGGAAGAATCTGCTTCCAGTCTTAATTCAGGTTGTTGGTGGAATCTAATTCTTTGCAGCCGTAGAACTGAAGTCCTCATTTTTCTGTTGGCTGTCACCTGGGGTTCATCTTTAACTTCTAGATGGCTGTGTTTGGTTCTTACACATAGGCCCCTCAGAGATAACAAAGGTGCATCAAAGCAGTCTCCTGCTTGAAATCTCTGAATTTTCTTCTTGCCATATTTTTGACTGTAGCTGAAGCAAAATCTTGCTTTAAACTCATATAATTAGACTGAGCACAACTGTTGATATACTTAAGGTTACAGATCTTAAAATAGGGAGATTATCTTGGATTAACCAAAATCCCATTTGAGATGTACCATAACATATTCAAAAGTTTCATAACAGGAGGGATGACTTTTCAGCACCAGAAAATATTTACATGTTTCCATGCTTTTTATGTGTATCTTTACAATATTCTTTGATTCTGGGGTAATATACCTGAGTATAGTTCTGTTCCCAAGATCCAAAAGGAATTTCACAAAAACCTCAGAAAATAAAAGTGCGTGTGTGTGTGTGTGTGTGTGTGTGTGTGTTGTGTATCTGAGGGTCATATTTCTATTTATACTTACATGTATGTGGTAATGAAGGTAAAACGTGGCATTTGTCCACCTGAAATATTTTCCTAATTGTGCCCTTCCCTCCTCTTTAAGAAAAAAGCACCATCAGTTTTGCGAAGCTCTTTTTTAAAAAAAAACTAATTATCTGAAAACCACGGTAAATATAACATAGAAAGGAACAAAGGTACAAGATTCTTAAAGACCCATTAATAATTGTCACCCTGATCTTCATTGAAATGTAAATAGAATTAGATTTGCCCTTTCTTAGTTGCCCTCTTAGTCCTGCACTGATTGGCCTCCTCCCACTCTTGTCTGGAAATTTCATTCTTCCCAGTCCTTTTCCCCAACATACTACTTTGCGCATACATCAGTGACAGCATTTATCACTCTCTCTAATGATCTTGACTTCTTATCTCTCTCTCCTAGTTTTTTACTTCACAATTTTAAAGGACAAGAACTGTATCTAATTCATTTCTAAATTTCCAGAGCCTAACATAGTAGCAGGAGTAAACTAAGAATGTATATAAATGAATGAGTGAATAAATATACATTGGATTTTCTCTTCTCCCTTTGGAAAGTCTCAGCCTAAGAGGCACCATAGGTAATATGTGTCAAACGTTCTCATGACAGATCCGGAGAGATCAAGGAAAGTAATTTACATCTCACAACAAATCCTAGCAGAACTGTACAACATAATATCGTGAAGTTACACATTTGCTCATATGTTGCCTGAAATCTTATTTTTAACATACTGATAATTGTTTGCTGAAAATACACTGCTGCACAGAGGCATTAAAATGACCCTGGACTTAAGCATAAATAAAGAAATTATTTCACTTTCCTTTTTATTATCGAAATGGTCACTTTTTTCATTTAAACTCTTGGTAAGGTCCACTCAGCTTTCACCTATCAAACTTTCATTTCCGGCTGTCTGAAATGAAACATCTCTCCCACCTGTAACTGACAAGAGTCGCATTTCTTGTGGGATTGATTTCTTTCATCTCTTTCTTTCTAGTGACCTTATCTTTCTTTTACTTTTTTCCTTTCCTTCCAGTGATAAGGTCTCTATATTTTCCTGTTGTGTTCATCTTCTGCTTTCTGTCCTTCATTTATCAGTTTCCATCTTCTAAATTTATATATTCTGTCTCCATTTTCTTCTCCATTTATCTATGGTTCTATCTTGTCCTTTTTGGTTTGGTCTAATTAAGCCACTTCAATTGTAAGACAAACTAATACTTTATGTACCTCTAAAAAAAACTATTAAAAAATAGTGTCAATTAAAGTATGGTAAGCCATCAATTATTAGATGTATTATAATTTTATAGATATTTAAATACAGAACTATGCATCTTAGAGCTGATAAAATTCAATTCTTTCATATAGAGTCTAAAAAAAGATATTTCATAATCAAAATTTACACAATTTTTGTTGTTGTTATTCTCATGTGAAATAGAAGACACTTTTCTTAGATGATCCTACACTGACTATGCTGATCTAGAAAAATCCCTGACACACAGAAAGCATCAACCTTGTAAAACAACAACCTTGTAAGATTTTTTGAAGTCTAAATTGATTAATCCAAGTAAAGCATTAAACATAGTGAATCTCAATCCATAAACTCAGATTTAATTTCTTCAAATTAATATAATCCTGATTAAGAGTGCCCATGCAAAATAATATGGGCAACATCCATATTATTGATTATTGGAGCCACTCCCACTTTCCTTTCTAGAATATGGGATGTTTAATTATTGCAAGCAATTTTAATCTATCAAATATGGTACTACTAAAATTCCTTTTGTTGAAATCCTCCATGCTCCTTTGATGTCAAGCAATTCTCTGCTTATCTCTGGACAATGAGAAACTTTGCTGAGTGCGAACACCTATGCCTACCTATGCTACACAGACACCTTCCCTGAGGTCATATCACAGCTCTTTTCTTCACAAGACCCACTGAACTAGTAGGGTTCAAAACTACTTCTGTTCCTTTCACAGGGTATTTTTGCTTTCTCCACTCCCTCCAAGGCATCAAGTATAATCTTTCAGTGGATTTGAGCTGTTTATAAAATACTAAAAATAGAGTCCTATATTTAAGGCAGCTTCTTACTACCCTTTTAACATCCTCCTAGCAAGAATAAAATACTACTTGAAATGACAATCCAATGACAATAATGCATGCTAGCCATTACTATAACTATTACTTTTCAGGTTCCAAAAGTACAGCTTAAGACTATCTTTGTTGTATGAATTTGCTTTGCAAGGTAAAACAAAATGAAGGACTATGGAAATGGGACAGGTAGGATGAGATAGAGGTGGAGAAAAAGTTAATACATGTGTGTTACAAAGGTCATTGTCATAGGGCCTCTGAGCTATGTGTAGAGTTCCTCCCTGATCCTTTCTTCTAAAGGATGAAAGGCTAACGCATATGTGCCTTTGCTCCCTTCCCCTATTTTTTGAGTATAGCCCCTGGAGTTAACCTTCTCATTTCAGAGTTAGGCTTGCTTAACCTGAGCAGTATCTTGGGCTTCAAAGGGAAGCTTTGAGGCAGAAAACCTAAGATCCATTCTATTAGTGCTTGAGGTATCACTTGTCAGTATGTACTGAGCTCTTTTCACATTCGTGAGTGAAATTGGAGGTGGTCCAAGAGTATGGAAAAGTTGTACCAAAGCATTTGCTAGAGTTCATTTCCAGCTTTATGTAGATGGCCCCAGACCCATGCTAAATCCGCACTCTCACTCATTTTGCCAGTTTTGCCTAGCCGCAATTTCAAATTTAGACAATATCAAAATTTTAGAAGAATAAATTAGCCCTCACTTACACTATTGCTCCTGAAACTGCATTTAATATTCATCATTTTTCCTTTACCCACCCAATCTAGATTTTCCTCATTATCAGCCATCCAAACCTAGAATTGGTGGTGGTAGAGGAAATAATAACAATTAATACCTCAAGATCAGCTGCAGAAGTAGAAACTAACTCATACCTACCTAGTTTTTTCGGCTAGCCTACTGTAGCCACAAGGCCAAAGGAATGAACTGAAGGATAGATTTAGCTAAAAAAAGGTGAGTTACAAAGGGGTCTGGGCTAATCACTTAACTCACTTAAATGATTTGTCCTCCAATCTTGACTTCTATCCCAAACACATCATTTCCATTGTACAATAGTTTGCTACGATGATTGCCTAACAATTATGATTCAGTGGATCAGAAAATACATATATAGCTCATTTTTTATTGCTCCATCCATTGATGTCCCATGAGAAGGTATTGTCTCTGTTACAGATTCAGGAGATCTTTAACAAGAGTTAGGTTCTTCTCCATTATAAAAAGTGTGGCTTTGTTCTAGATCCTCAATGGTTGGTGTTGCAACTCATTTGTACACACCTACACAAAGCAGAGATATTTATCCACCATCTCTCATTTTTCATTTATTAAGTGCTCCTTCAGAGACATTTAACTCTTCTCTCATCCAGGGTTGTAGCTATGTATGCTGAACAAGGTCCTGTATAATTTTGGAGAAAAGCCCTGAGACAGAAAAACAGACTCACTTCTGTGTACAAGTCAGTATGCACCAAGCAGTCAACTATAGCTATATAGCCAAAACCAGAAGGAAGCCAAAAAGATGTGATGCGGGCACCAAAGCTTCCCAAAACTTATAACAGGAATCTGTGTATTTTTCTCATTTTTAAAGTTTTCAGTGAACTGGATAAAATTGTTCCCATTGTTTTATGTTTAGCCTCTTCTCAATCAAAATTCTCTTAGCCTTTTTTTCTTGGAATACGTGGCAAATATATTTTACTCCTTGGAATATTGATATCAATTTTCAATAAGTATCATCTACCACTTAAAAATGGAATTTTTACTTCTTGTGGGACATTCTGTGTAAAAGTGTCACCAGAACAAAAAATATCTCACCAAATTATGTATAAGCAGTTCCTTCTAAGGATAAGGGATAAAACTGGCAACACCTTTGTTCCTATCTCAAACTGTGGGACAAGGGGCATGTTAATTCCTTAATGCTCTTTTACTTGCCTAGCTTAGAAAATTTGTATCAAGTAAATATTTATTCCTCGATTTAACTCTTAACATGGAATTCCTAACTATAGAGCATTTGTGATTCAACTGGTAAGAAGGAAAGGAAGAATTCAAAGTAAAAACTTTCATTTATCAAGACTAAATTCAGTCAATGTGGGCCCCAAAATGATAAGGAAGGGTCAAAATGGATCTTAATTTATCATTACATGGATAATTTGTTTTTCTATGAATGTATGAGCTTAGAATGTTAATAGCATGTTGGACTTTGAGGTAGACTTCTGATTTTTTCCACCCTGCATCCATTTTTTTAATGGATAACTTGTACTTCCTTCATTTTCAGACTGTGTAGTTTGAGTAACCCTCACACCTCTTAGCAGGAGGCAGCTTTAACTGATCAATGAAAATACAACATCCCCTTGCCACAGTGACGAGTTCTGTTCAAAATGAAGCTATCTTTGCTGACTCTATCAGGAAAACATGATACTCTCATTTACTTTGCAAAGCAGTAGGATGTACCATGGGAGATAGCACTTATCTTTGGAACTGTACATAGATCTCAGGCATGAAGAACCTGCCTGAGATTAAAGTCAATACATCAGAAACAGAATAACAAAAAAGAGGGATGGATTAGAATGGAATGGTTGGAATCCTGCATTCATTCATGCCTAACCAACATCAGTATATATTAATTAGGTGAGTCAATGGATCCTCTCCCACACCTTAGTTTTTGTTTTTGTTTTGCTTTTAGCCAATTTGAAGTGGTATTCTCTTCTTTAATCTGGTAAATCCTCCCTTTCCCCTATTATAAAGTAAAGCTTTGTGATAAATGATAATTGCCTTTCTATTCTTGGAATTTGATCCAATCCTGTTTGTAGTAAGACAACAGATGAGAAGAACTTGTCCTTTTAAATTAAAGAAGGAAAAAAAAAAACATTTCAGAGTACAGACATCAAGCAAGAACATGATAAGTAGTAAATATAGCTAGCACTCAAATGTATGTTTATTTCATCAAATTTACTTTGATGTAAGTATATCAAATTTAGTTCACTTAAGTATTAATTCACTAAATGATACCTGAGTCGCCTGAATTAATGGAGTATGAAAATATACATTACTTATTCTATTTTATGAAGTGGAAAAAATCTGGGTCATTAAGTACCTAAACATTCATGATGAGGTGATATCCATCATATGTGAATATAAATTTTTTTAAGTATATAGATTTTTTCGGTTGCTCAAATATCCATCTTTTCAGCAATTAAAATGTCTACATATATATATTTCTAATGCTCTCCTAGGCAAAAGCAAGGGATAGCAATAGCATATTAATAACTCCTAAAAGCTCTTGAAAACCTGGAAAAAGTGGCAAATTGTGTGTATTCTTTAGTGAAGAGCTTTGTTAATATTTCAAAAGTGGAGCATCAAACCTCTTACTTGGTAGCACAAGAGTCATCTGTATGCAAAAAGGGGACATAGGACTTGCAGAGCTATTGACTGAGATAATGACATCAAATCAAGGAGCCAAATCAACAAATGTTTTATAAGGATGCACTATATGGCCTATTTAAGAATTGTGTAACTGCTGTAAATTTCTAATAGAATCCCATACCATAAAGGTTCACTCTAGAAAATTACTCTTCATCTAACAAGTCTCAGTTCAATCATTGCATTCTTTTGCACAAGTAATCAGATTATTTATAGTGTGATATATGATATGATAAAACTGTGATATGATATGATATATGAACTCATCTAAAGAGAATCATATATCTAAACTTAGTAGTGGCGATAATGGTGGAGGTGGTTGTGGTGTTGGGGTGTGTGTGTGTGTGGTCATGTATCATTTCTGGAGAAAGTACTATCTGAATACTATCTAGGATTATTAGAATTTAATTTCTGTAGAGAGAGAATTTATTTCCTTTCTCGATTAGCTGTTGTATATCCGAATCTAAATTCGTATGCTGGTACAAGACAGGCTACTCAAAAAATGCTGACTAAATGAATAAATAAATCATTAAAAGAGAAATAAGTTATATTTGTAGTATATATAGGGATATTTGGGTGAAAAGGGAGGATGTGCATTTTAGAAAGAGGGGAAAGAAGCATGTAAATATATTGTAATTTCTGCACGGAATACTCAATAATGATTATGTCAGCATGTTTGCATGTATGCATGGGTTTGTAGGAAGATACTGGTAAGGCAGGGATTGGGAAGTAACATTTGATAGAGCTGAAGAGGGAATAGACACTGATGAAGTACTTTTTAATTTATTTTGAGAAGCAATAACAAACCACCTGAGTCTCAATTAAACTGAATATGTAAAAGATTAGCTTTGGATATAAACAATATAATGATGTAAAGGGTATATTTTACTAGCTTTATGATAAAATATTATGCATTTGTTTTAGGAAGCTGTCATTTTAACAAATTTCTTTGTATTTTTTTAATTTTTAAAAATTTTGTAAGTACAGTTAACATAATGTATTATATTAGTTTTAGGTTCACAACATAGTGATTCAACAATTCTATACATTAGGCAATGTTCACCATGATAAGTGCAGTTACTATCTGTCACCATACAATATTCTTACAATATTAATGACTGTATTCTCTATGCTGTGTTTTTCATCCCTGTGACTTATTTGTTTTCTAACTGAACGTTTGTACCTCTTAATCCCCTTCACCTATTTTGCCCATTCCTCCAACCCCTTTTCCTCTGGCAACCACCAGTTTCTTCTCTGTATGTATGAGTCTGTTTCTGTTTCTGTTTCTGTTTTTGTTTTGTTTTGTTTAGATTCCACATACAAGTGAAATCACATGGTATTTGTCTTTGATATTTCACTTAGCGTAATACCCTCTGGGTCCATCTATGTTGCCACAAATAGCAAGATCTCATTTTTTATGGCTGAGTCATATTCCGTTGTATATATACACCACATCTTCTTATCCATTCATCTATCAGTGGACACTTAGGTTGTTGCTTCCATATTTTGGCTGTTGTAAATAATGTTTCAGTAAACAGGGGTGCATATATCTTTTCAAATTAGTGATTTCATTTTTTTTCCAGTAGTGGAATCATTGGATTACATGATGTTTTTATTTTTAATTTTTTGGGTAAACTCCATACTAGAAAAGTGCCATTTTTCTTTTTCTTTTTTTTTTCAAGATTTTATTTATTTATTTGATGGCGAGAGAGAGATTATAAGTAGGCAGAGAGGCAGGCAGAGCGTGAGGAGGAAGCAGGCTCCATGCTGAGCAGAGAGCCTGATGAGGGGCTCTATCCCAGGACCCTGAGATCATGAACTGAGCCGAAGGCAGAGGCTTTAACCCACTGAGCCACCCAACTGCCCCAAACTGCCATTTTTCAATGATAATGCTATCAAAACATTTTTAAAAACCTTGTAAAATCACATTTTAAAATTTGTTAGTAATTTTACTCTTAGAAAGCAGTTTGAGTTGTTTCTATTTCTTGGACATTGCGAATGATGCTCCTAGGAACATTCACATACAAGTTTTTGCATGGACATATGTTTTGGTTTTCTAGGGTATATATCTAGGAGTGGAATTTCTAAGTCATGCTAACTCTATGTTGAATATTTTGAGAAACTACTAAACTGTTATCCAAAGTGGCTGTACCATTTTACATTCCCATCAGCAGTGTATTAGAATTCTGATTTCTCCACATCCTGATCAACACTTTATATTTTTATTATCGACTTTTCAGTGGGGGTGAAGTGGTATCTCATCACTGTTTTGGTTTGCATTTCACTATTGACTAATGATGTTGGGAATATTGACATGAGCTTATCAGTCATTCATTTATCTTCTTTGGAGATATGTTTATTCAAATTATGTGTCCAATTTTGAAATTACTTTGTGTTTTTATTATAGAGTTTTAAGAGGTGTTTTGTTTTGTTTTGTTTTGTTTTAGAGAGAGACAGATTGAGAAAGCACAAGCAGGGGAGGGAGGGGCAGAGGAAGAGAGAGGATCTCTAGCAGATTCCCCACTGAGCAAGGAGCTGGACACAGGACTCAACTTCATGACCCTGAGATCATGACCTGAGCCAAAATTAAGAGTCAGATGCTCAACTGATTGAGCCACCCAACCACCCCAAGAGTTCAAATATATTCTGGATACATTCTTATCAGACACATGATTTGTAAATATTTTCTTACATTTTATGGGTTACATTTTCATTTTTTAATACTGTACTATGAGGCTCAGTATGTTTTAATTTTAATTAAGCCCAACTAATCAGTCTTTTTTATCACTTGACTTTTCAAGTTGGAGCTAATATTTTGTTTAACACATGATCACCAGCATTGACCATCTGTTTTTTCCTAAGATATTTGTAGATTAACAAAATAGCATGTATTTATGCAATGGAATATTATTAGGCAATAAAAAAGAAATAAAATACTGATATATTATTCTACAATATAGATGAACCTTGAAGACAATATGCTAAATAAAAGAAGCGAGACACGAAAGGCCATATTTTGAATAATTTCATTTATATGAAGTGATCAGAATAGGAAATCTAAAGAGTTACAAAGTATATTAGTGGCGGCTAATTAGTGGAGGAGAGGTGGGATAGGGAATGACTTGATAAAGAGTTCAAGGTTTCTTTTGGAGACAATGAAAAGTTTCTAAAATTGTTATGGTCATGATTGCACAACTCTGTAAATGTCCTTAAAACCACTGAAATGTACTCTTGAATTGAGTGGGCTTTCTGTTATGTAAATGACATGTCAAGGAGCTTATAAACATTTTGCTTGGCAAAAATTCAAAATTTTCTAGCCATAAAAATTAAGTTCTTATCAAACATAGGAGGGGCATCTGGGTGGCTCAATTGGTTGAATGTCTACCTTCAGCTCTGGTCATGATCTCAGGGTCTGGAACTAGTCCTGCAACCCTGGCTCTCTGCTCGGCATGGAGTCTGCTTCTCCCTCTCCATCTGCCTCTCTCCCCACTCCCGTGCTCTCTCTCACACTCTCTCTCTCAAATAAATAAATGAATAAAATCTTCTAAAAAATAAGATAAAATATAAGAACTCAAGAAAACAGAACTTTCAAAATCCAATCAGATTTTATCATTTGCTATCTTTTACCGCCTCAGTTTATAGACATAATGACAAAGGCAATAAGTTTAAACAAGATTTCCTTTAATTTGGGAGAATAATTCAAGGCATATGTATTCATGTAGCAGAATGAAGTATTAAACTGAGCATTTAAGTGTCCATTTTTCCCCAACAAAGAGAATGTTACAACTGCAAGCCCTGTTCATGCTACCAGTCTTGGCATAAGAAACTTAATTCAGAGAGAGTAAGTAATTTCTAAACTGGATAAAAGAGACAGAAACTACCTTTTTTTTTTAAAAAAAATAAGATTTTCACAAAGTTTTGAAGAATGTGCTTGAGAGTAGAGGGATTTGCTGAGAACAGTTGGCAAATGAGAGGCTCTTTAGGGTGTGATATATGAGAAAATTGGGGGGAAAAGAAATGCAGCTATTCAGAAGGATTGCTGTGGTTATGAATTAGATGTTTTTAATGTTCTCTGACAGATGTGAGTTAAGAATGGAATTCCTTTTTAATTATCCTTGCATGGTGAACTGTGTGTAATGCTCAGATTCTGAGCTTTGATGTTTGTCAATGCATTTTCTTTAAACAGTACGTATCTAGCAGATTATCAAGGAGGTGAAGAATAAACATTAATATCTTGTATTTCATAAAGCTCTAACAATTCAAGCATCATCTCATCTGTTAGCTAACCCTGGCTTCATCTTTCGAATTTGTCTGCAAAAACAAGAGAGGTTCATTCAAACAACATTTAAATTCATCCCTACTAACTTTCCACAAAGTTTTTTGGAGAATTAATCAGCTGCAGTGGCTCTTGAATAAAATGCTCACAATATAATATTTTAAGCCACAGCTAGCCATTAACACTCTGAAAGATGAACTGCACACATGTTTCATGAAGATTTATATGAAGGGCTGATCTGAAAAATAAGAGATGCTGATAGAGAATTCACCTGGCTTCTAAATGAGGCAATACTTCCCCTGAATTTATTTATTACCAATGTATTTCAATTGTGAGGGATGGTATTAGAACTTGGAACCCACAAGCATCTGGATAGAAATATGAAGATGGCTTGACCTTGCAGATGAGTTATTCACCACTGCTCTTGGGTATTATTCCATCTGCTGTGGGTAAACAGCATGATATTGCCAACAGGGGGAGCTACAGACAGAAGACAAATGAAGCTGATTTTGTTTAGGACTGTAATTTAGCTGAACTGACAATATATTATACCTTAATGGCCCCTCAGAGTGAGTTTAATTGATGACCCAACTTAGATATTCTCTTAGAGTATCTTTGTACTGGATTGGATGCAAGCTGGGTGCTTAAGTTTGCTTTCCTGCTGTTAATAGAGTCACTGCCATCTGGAGAAGATATCAGCTAATATGTTACTGGAATTTTTTCCATTGTTGCTGCTTCTCTGAAGAACTCAAAAAGCTGCTGATAAGCCAAGAGAAAAAGACAAAACAAATGCTTTTCTCAGTGAGATCTAAAGAGGTTTAGTAAATAGACAAAGATCACTAACACTTTAAATGTGTTTTAAGTTTCATTTTCAGTCAGGTTAAGTGAAAATTAAGTTTGTACTGGATAACAAAATTAATGTCTTTAGTGTTGGAAGGGTCTGTTACTCATGTGCCATGTTATTCATTTTGTGTACACAAACACCAAATAATAATAATTCCAAAAAGAAAATATTTATGGTAAGGAAAGTAGAACTGAGTAATCTTACTTGATAGCATAACTTTAAAACTAATGGTAGATAAAAAGAATTATTCTTATAATTAAGAGTAGTCATATAATCAATGGCCATTCTTAGTATCAGATTCCTAATTATGAGAATCTTGTTTCTGATACAACAGGGCATGGAAATAAAAGTTGGGACTAAATCGGTTTTATCTTTTTATATATATACTAGAGAGTTTGGGCATTTCATATTGTGATAGTACACAATAATAACACAATTAAGAGTGTGGTACAATTCCCCACATTAGGTTTACGACAAGACCTCAGGTCTTTTTCTGATGTGACATTCATTTTTTTATTTATTCACTAAGAGTTTATTAAGCATAATCTATGTGTCAACTACTAAGTGATGTGAGAGAAACATAATGACTCAGAAATCTCCTCTGCCTTCAAAGTATATATACAGCCTAGTAGGAAGAGACTGTCTTTTTATTTGACTATAATAAGATTATAGATGCTGTTAGAAATATGCATAATATATACAGGACATAAAGGAAGGTGTCGTAGTGCTTATTTGCCTATTGTGATCTGTCTAGAACCTATACTGTAGAAGACATATTAGGCACACATCACTTTGAGGCTCTGGAATTGTTATTTAGAACACAAAAAGGTCATGCCCTGTAACAACTCACACATCAATGGAATCACAATATCTTAGCTCATTTCCAAGTCTTTCCTGATCATCTCTCTCTCTCTCTCTCTCTCTCTCTCTCTTTTTTTTTTTTTTGGATAGTCCTCTAATGTCTTAAAGTCAACATGTATCAAACTAAATTTGTCTTCCTTCCTATTTTAATACACTTGTGTCCCCATCATTTTTCTCCTCACCAAAGCATGAAGACTCAGAGTTATTTTTCTTCTTCTCATTTATTAATCATGTGCACCTGTTGTGGGCTCTTCTATCTCTGTTATCACTCCACAGCTCAGATACTTTTGTCATCTGCCTAAACTTATCAACATCGCTATTGTTTTTCCTTAGCCATTCCAATTTATATTAAAACCACATCTTAATGAATTATTAGAAGTCTGGCTCTGGACTAATACTCTTCCAGTCTCAAATAATGTTAGTGACTTCCCTACGCATTTAGAAAAAAATCCTGGCCTTCTATTTAAGGTTCTCCATAGTCAATACTTCATCCCTAGCCTCCGTTTCCAGGATGTGTCCCATTATTTCCTGATATTTTTAAATATCCCATCTAAAGGGAATTGTATGGTATTTCCTCTACCTATTCTGAATTTCCTGATTCTCTGCTTTTCCTCTATTGTCATTCATTCTGCAATGTATTTCTCCATGTAGAAATCCCATTTCTCCGTGTTAGGTCAAAAATGCTATTTGCATCTATGAGACTTTCCTCATGTGGCTGATAGCCTTCCTTATAAGCTCACAAGATTTGGGGGGCACTGTAACATAGAAGTGATTATTTGAGGTTTCTATGCTGTAATACAAAAAGCGTTTGATTTAGAGTTAGATCTTAAGGTTTAACTGATGTGAACCTGTCACTGTTACTATTGCTTCTGCAACTTTAGCCAAACACTGTGCTGTCCGTCTTGTACTGCACACATCATAATAGCTATTACTAATAGTGATTATACTACCATTAATACTTGATAATAAAATAAAATAATTGTTAACACAAATTGGAACATGTTAAACATAATTGGGAGATAGTTAAACCCTAGGTTTTAATCTTTGGTTCTCATCTTCTATACAAAAAGAGATTGTTTTGGGGTTCATTTTCTATTACCACTGAGTCTACGTAAGTTAGTTTTAAAGCAAGAGTAAAGGTAAATGCGAATATTTCATTTTTGTATTTAATAGACACTGAGAGAGATCTGTTTATTAGATAAATGACCAAATGAATAAATGAACTAAAGTAAGTGATACTGCATCTCTCCTATATAGCATTAGGTTGTATGTAAAAGTCAAATAACTACATATGTAATAAATTTTTTATTTGACCCGAGCCTAAACCAAGGGTCAGATGCTTAACTGACGGAGCCACCCAGGCACCCTAATAAATTCTTTTAAGAAGAATATATAATTTGAGAAGAATATATAATTTGTCAGTTAATAGCATGTTCAGAATCATCACTGGTGAGTTTTAATTTTGTTCAAAAAGAAAAAGAAAACTTTGGCTAGGTTGAGAAGAACAAAATTAGTTTTATGATCTCAACGCCTCTCATAATTAAGATGAAATATGCTAATTGATAAAGGCATGCTTGTAAAAGGAACACAAACAAAATCATAGAGTGGTAGGAGGCTACTTTTAAAGGGGGTGCCTGACTGGCTCAGTCAGTAGAGCATGCAGCTCTTGATTTCAGGGTCATGAGGTCAAACCCCGCACTGCGGGTAGAGTTTACTTAAGAAAAAAAAAAAAGGTCATAGGTAGCTGCTTCAAAATCATTTGTTGAGTTCCCACTATGACCTAGACAATATGGTAAAAGTTAGCTTTACACTGGTCTTAAGTTGATGGGTACTTAATTATTTTACTTCTCTGTTGATCTGTTTGCATGAAGATATGCTCCAAAAACAAAATAAACAGCAGTGAAAGCTCACTCAAACAACTGTTATATCCTTTGTGCCACTGCTTCAGTTTTCAACTCACACTGCCAAAAGGATTGTAAGAAATATGAAATATCAAAATATTATAATGTACTAGGTGGAAACTGGGAGACTACATTTTCAGAGAGAGAGACTTTTAAGTGACAATAAAATGGAAGACATAGTTCCTCTCTTTAAAAAGCAAAAAATATTCTAACCCACAATGTTTTAACTTCTGAAATGATTTGCCGATATATCTATAAATTATGTTTTATTTATTCAAGTAGAGTCACTTCCTTTAGAAAGTTACTCCCAGCTGAAGCTAAAGAACTTTAGTCTGAATTCTTACCCCAGGACTGTTTGAAATGAAGACGACTCTGAGAGCAGAAGAATCCCCTGCATGAATGCCAAAACATGCTTCGATTGAGTATGCTTCCCTGCACCCGTCTAAGACACACTCACTCAACTAACTTCAGAGCACTGGGGATCTCACTGAGTCCCTTCTTACGCTGCTAGTCTTCAATACCTATTTCATAGAATTGGAGAATTTAGAACCTAAAAGAAGCTTTCTCTATTTCAACCCTGTCAATTTACAGATGTGTAAACTAAGGTCCACATAGACTGGGAGACTTGCCCAAAGTTAAATAGCTTCCTAGTAAAAGCAGAGTGAAAACTAGGATTCTCCGTCCGTCTGTCTCTCTCTAATTTTGGAATAAATATATTGTCATTTCTTTTAGTCTTGTCTGCTGGCACCATGTAATTGATCTTCCCAGACTTTTGTACATAAAAATCCTAAGATATAAGGTATCCTTCATAAAACTATGAAATAATTCCATAACTCTAAATGCATCTATCAATCTTATTTTGAGTTCAGTCATATACTATAGCAATAGACCTAATTATGGATTTTTTTCTAGGCTATGTTGTACTAAAAAAAAAGTAACTTTAAATGAGCCTACATTTTAATCTAGATGGGAAACATTTCTCTATATTTCTTGGGGTTTCTCTGTTCCTTTAAAACTATAGTACTTAAAAATGTTAGAACCATTTGTCAATAATTGCTAAAGATACCCATATAACGCATACTCTTATTTTTTCTTTTTTTCTTTTTTTTTTTAAAGATTTTTATTTATTTATTTGACACAGAGAGATCAGATCACAAGTAGGCAGAGAGGCAGGCAGAGAGAGAGGAGGAAGCAGGCTCCCTGCTGAGCAGAGAGCCTGATGCAGCCTCGATCCCAGGACGCTGAGATCATGACCTGAGCCGAAAGCAGAGGCTTTAACCCACTGAGCCACCCAGGCGCCCTTATTTTTTCTTTTGTTTTGTCATATTGCTGCATTATCGTGAAATTCATTTGGGGCAAAACACAAAAACAAAACCAAAAACAATCATGCACTGAAGAGAAATGTAAAACAAGCTGTAAGTATGTTAGCAAGCTTTCAGTTAAAGCAACTTTTGTTTGGCATTTAAAAAATAACAACAAAAACAAAACTTTAGAGAGTTTAGTATCCCTGAGATCTGATTTTTGAGATACATTTTTAAAATATTAGTATTTTATTTTTTTACTATTCTAATTTAAATACCTTCTATGGCATTATAAAAATCAGATGTTTTAAGGAAAACAGACTTTAGAAAGTCTAATATTCAGGGTGCCTGGGCAGCTCTGTCGTTAAGCATCTGTCTTCAGCTCAGGTCATGATCCCAGGGTCATGGGATTGAGCCCCACGTCGGGCTCCCTGCTCAGCAGGAAGTCTGCTTCTCCCTCTCCCACTCCCCCTGCTTGTGTTCCCTCTCTCCCTGTGTCTCTCTCTGTCAAATAAATAAATAAAATCTTTAAAAAAATGTTTAAAAAGTCAGTTTATTTTCCTTCTGATAAGACATAATTAAAAAAAATTTTCAAAAGAAACATTAAGAAAAAATATAAAAGTATGATTACTTCTATTTTAGAATGGTTAATTAAATCTGAAGATAATTAAGAATAATGAAATCCCATGAAAATGAATGTGAATAATTTTATCAGTGAACAAAAAAACATTTGCAGTACATGTGGGGACAGTTGCTAGATATCAAAAAAGTATATTTATAAAACATAGCAATGTATTATATATGTATATACTTTGAATTTACTAATCATATTTTAATGTTTCTCCCTTTTGATATTTACAAAAATAATAAAGGAAAAGGGTCAAGCCATACTATTACCTCAAACATAAAGAAAAAGAAATAAAAGAGACTGCGTACAAATTTTTGTTCATGAACTATAACTTCGCTATTTCCGGGCTTACCCCACAGGTTATGTGGGCTCTACGCCAGTCATGGTTGCCTCTTAATCATTAGCTAATGAAATTACTCTAGACCTTTCCATTTATAATTTCCTTAGAAGTTGTTCCTAATGTTTTAAGAGCCTTTTAGTTTTATATTTTGAACTACTTTATTTATCTTGCTCCATTTTTAATTAAGAAATTAAGCTCTGGACAAATCTGAAGATCCCATAGAAAACAGTTACTCTTAGTGGAACTTTCTTGTAAGACTAGAAGTGAAATCAAATAGTGACAGAGCATCATATTCAGGGGATTGCAAATCGTATTTCACAGTCCTTGGACTCCTTTATTCAATGAGTAAAATTGATAAAAATCATTTTTTGAAGTACGTGGGACACTTGGCACTACATGGTTTGAAAACCATTGATTTAGTTTAATCCAGTGGAACAGTGCTTCTTAAACTATGGTATAGTACTAAGTTTTTGTTTTAGCTTTATTTTCTTTGCTTCTCCTGTTTTTGTAAAATAAAATAAAAAATGGATAGAAAAATTCAATGAAAGCAAAGATACAAAATTTAAGCCCTCAATGTTCTAAATATTAGATTTAATAAAACTTGCATAATATTTAGATGAATAGATCAGAAAAATAGCACAGAGTGAAAAAGGAAAATAATTTTTAAGCAGTTTTTTTAAGATTATTTATTTGAGAGAGAGCGAGAGATTGAAAGCATAATCAGGGGGAAGGGCAGCAGAGGGAGAGGGAGAAGCAGGCTCCCCACAGAGCAGGAAGCCTGATGTGGGGCTTGATGCCAGGACCCCGAGATCATGACCTGAGCCGAAGGCAGATGCTTAACCGACTGAGCCACCCAGGCGCCCCAGGAAAATATTTTTTAAGTTGTATGTATAGATTATTGAATGTATCCCAGTAGATGTAGAATTTAGAAAATTATTATTACATATGTAACATTTTGTTTTTAGGAGTGAAATAAGGATTTTGAGTGTTGAATATCCTTACATGCACACTGAACAAACACATTCCCAATTTCTTTACGTATCTCGTCAGTTTAGTAACAAACTGTGGACTGCCATTGCCCTTCAGAGCATGTTTGGGGTAGCACCATCCAAGACAGTGGTTTGTTGGTATCCAACCTCTCTACTCTCTTCCCAATTTCCCATTCAGACTTCCTTTGGAGAATAAGCATTCCCTCTTCTTAAAGTCAGCTTACAGTTTGGGTAGAATTGGCTCATTTCCTAAACACATATTTGGCCTAAATAAAGCAGTGTAATTCCATCCCCTGTACAAAAGTGTTGATTCAAGTTTAGGTGTTTGACTTAAGCTGGCCCAATCGAAATAATACTCAGAATCTTTTATTTTGTAATAGTTAAGGGATAAGTACTCTATTAGCATGAATTTAAAAATGTGACCCTAAGAACTATGGCACCAGAAAGAAAAGTGACCTTAGAATTAAGGTGTGAATGCAAAGGGCAGAGACGTGAGCTAGAAAGGCCGTTGGGTCAGTGATATAATTTACCTTCATTAAAAATGGATCATAAGGACAGCAATCTTTTTTTTTTAAAAGGTTTTATTTATTTATTTAACACAGAGAGATCAGATCCCAAGTAGGCTGAGAGGCAGGCAGAGAGAGAGAGGAGGAAGCAGGCTCCCCGCCGAGCAGAGAGCCCAAGGCAGGCCTCGATCCCAGGACCCTGAGATCACGACCTGAGCCGAAGGCAGAGGCTTTAACCCACTGAGCTACCCAGGCGCCCAGGATAGCAATCTTTTGCGAAAGTACATAAAACAAAAGGAACACAATACACACATTTATATGGCTGCCTAGAACATGGACTAAGAAGGAGAATGGGAGTGAAAAATTGGGTTGAAATGGAAAAAAATCATTAGATGGGACTTAAACATGGAAACAAATGTGATTAACTGAAATCTTCAGCACCTACTGTCACGTAGAACTTTACCTATGCCTATATCTATACCCGTATACACGGCTATTTAAAAAGTTGTGTTCTTGTTGACATTGGTGAGCAACTGGGTCAATCCAACTTTGAAAGCTTCCTGGTTATGGAAAAAACAAGGAGCCTGCAAACAGCATCACCTGATGGCTGCTGTTGTGTACTTTAGTTCATCTTATAACCCCAAGGGAAAAATTTAATTTTGCTTCTACAGTCAGTATTCATTTATATTCACCACACATTTATTAAGTTGTTCTTCCTTCTCTCAAATTTTCCATTTTTGATTATTGTCCTCTTCCAGAAATACAACTTTTAAAATATTCTTTAAAGAGGACTATGGGTGGCTCAGTAGTTAAGCATCTGCCTTCGGTTCAGGTCATGATCCCAGGGTCCTGGGGTTGAGTGCCACATCAAGCTCCCTGCTGGGCAGGGAGCTTTCTTCTCCCTCTCTCTCTGCCTGCCACTCCCTCTGCTTGTGCTCTCTGTCAAATAAAAAAATAAAATCTTTCAATAAATAAATAAATAAATAAATAGGTCTGTGGATTGCAAAATTCTCTCTACTTTTCTGAAAATAAATTTGTTGTTGCTCTATTACGGAATCTGAGTTCCAAATGGAAAGTCATGTTTCTCAGCAAATTTATATTTGTATATACAAATGTATATACATAAATACATATATATATACACAAATTTATATATATACACTGTGTGTGTGTGTATATATATATATATACTTGATAAGAAAACAGCACTAAATATAAGATTTTATCAGAGGATATTTAATCATCTTTCCTCCCTACCACTTCACCCCCACCCTCTGCCCCTTCTGTTTGCTCTCCAGATTTCCTCTTTTTCTTCTTGGATATGTGCTTTTACTCTGATGTTCCAGGTGTGGATTTATTCTTATTTATCCTTCACGAGTTTTATTGGATCTATGGATCAGAATCTCATAGGTCTTGAAAAAAATTTCAAGGCTTATTTCTTTAAATGTCTTTCTGATGACATTTCTTTCTTTATTTTTTTTCCTTTTTTCTTTTTTTTTTCTTCAAAGACTTTATTTATTTATTTTATGGAGAGATAGCACAAGTAGTCAGAGTGACAGGCAAAGGGAGAGGGAGAAGCAGGCTCTCCACTGAGCAGGGAGCCCAAAGCGGAACTCGATGCCAGGACCCTGGGATCATGACCTGAGCCGAAGGCAACAGCTTAACTGACTGAGCCACCCAGGTGCCCCCATTTTTTCTTCTTCTTTTTTTTTAAAGACTTATTTATTTATTTGAGAGAAAGAAAGCATGAGGGAAGGGCAAAAGAAGAGGGAGAGAAAATTTTAAGCAGACTCTACCCTGAGCATATCATTACTGATATTTATATGTGCACACTTAGTATTTTTACAAGAGAAATACGATGTGTACTATTCAAAGTAAACTCATTTTGGTTTACATTTGCAATGAATAAGAGTGAGTCTCTTTGGGACTGTATATGGCCAGCTGACTGCTTACCAATTTCATTTAAATCTAATTCTGAGTTAATTCCCATGATATGTGGTTATGTACACACATACAGACACACATATAGACACACATACACATACCATGTCCTTTAAAGTGGTTTAAAAATTCATCTTTTTTTGGTAACATTTATACTGCTTCTGCTAAGAATGAACATGTCAAGGAAAGCAATGGTTCTTAGCATAGAATGAAATTGGGTATAATATTAAAAGCTGCCATAGCTTAGATCAATGACATTAAAATGTTTTTGAGGTGCTAAAGTACAAAATTTTAGGGAGAAGGAGAGTGATGGTGAGCAAAATGAGTATTGTGTCAGGGCTCTAATTAAAAACATCTTAGGAGGATTTTCCGTAACACATATGCTTGATCCCTGCTCTACCTTTTAGAATCTAAAACAAACTTGGAAAAGTAGAATGGAGGTAGAAAATGAGAAAAGGACATGGGTGCATTAAAAATTTTATTTATGACATTTTCTGTTTTGTAGAAGTTTAAAATTACTGAAATATTGATTCTATTTTAAAATATGAAGTAATTTACATTATAACAAAAATAGTTTAATTCCACAAATCACTCTTATTTACTTCTGTGTATTGTAGACATAGGACCTCTGACTAAAAGTAGGATGAGCAGGGCGCCTGGGTGGCTCAGTGGGTTAAAGCCTCTGCCTTTGGCTCAGGTCATGATCTCAGGGTCCTGGGATCGAGGCCCGCATCGGGCTCCCTGCTCAGCAGGGAGCCTGCTTCCCCCTCTCTCTCTCTGCCTGCCTCTCTGCCTCCTTGTGATCTCTCTCCCTCTGTGAAATAAATAAATAAAATCTTTAAAAAAAAAAAAAGTAGGATGAGCAATCTCTTATATTACTTTCATAGGTATGTGTGTGTGCATGTAGAGTTTTGCAACTTTATGGTTTTGTTTTCTTGGGTAAAGCAAATACACATATAAATGGGTTTTATATAACTACCCATCCTAATATTGGTTATAAGAATTACAAGTAGATGAGGTTTTAAATCTAAAATTCACCTACCTCTCATAGTTAATATCAAATGTGTTGATGCAATTATACAGTTCTCTTTGCCTAATCACATTTTATGGGGGTTTCAGGATTGAAGCTACCTTCTCTGAATCCATTTTTAAGAATATACGGCTTTAGCAAATTAAGTCCATGAACCTCTAGTGTCAGTTTAACACATAGCTGACATTGTCTCACAATGTGAAATTTGCTCATCCAAAGTAGAACGTGATGCAGAGAATGATGAGTTTTTAGATTATTTGTTGACAGAAATGTGACATTCTGGAAATGAATCTGCTCTACGTGTTTGGTAGTATTCAACTGATGTTCAATGAAGTTTAGGCCATCAGAAAAGACACTGAAGTCCTTAGTAAATGAATTGAACTTGACAGTTCCATATATACACTGCTCTAAATGTATCCAGATAGAGATGGCATTAACAAATAAAAGTTATTCTTTTAAAACTTGAACATATCCGTCTTTCTCAAGTGTGTATAGATGGAATATAAATTTTTGTGCCATAACTAATGTATAAAATGCATGCAATAGAGCTACACAAAGCTGCATAATAAAATTATTCAAAAAGATAATCTACTCTATGGTTATATGAAGCCCTCAGTCATTAAATATGTTGTCTAATATTTATCTTATCAAAATGTGGGTCAATAAAATGAGGAAATCGTGGCACCTTGTTTATTTCTTCATCCATTGATTTAAAAAGAACAATCAGTTGCTACTCATATGTGGAAATAAAACATCATCTGTGTGTTAATGATTCAACCTTAAAATTTATGATTCCTTCATTGAATTTTTCAGGACAAATACTTTTTTCATCATTCTCTACAACTTCTTTTTATGTTAGAAGATATAATAATTGCCTTTGGTTAATTTATATTATTACCATTAAAATCTTCTCTATTTTTTTATCTTTGTTGAAGAAACTGATTTATGGGAAGTAGGAATGTTTTGACCAATGTAAAATGGCAAAGATATTCTTAGAAAATATTGGTTATTTCATGCCCTGTTAAGTATTTCAATTTAGATATTGCACTGAATTTTAAGGAATTTTTAAGTCATAATTCGTTAAAATTAAGAATCCCAGCAAAATACACATTCTTTCCAAATTTTGTGGCTTAGAAAGAACTACCATAAAAAACTAGGGAGATGATTATTTCCATTTCCATTACTTGAATGTGGTTAAAATATACTGTAATTGAATACTACTTTGGAAAGAAAATGCATTTTAAAATATAAAATGTGATTTGACAGGTGAAGTGTAGGCTCCAGAGGCAGAAGGTGTAGATTAGTGATAGGTTTTCAGCCTATTTGGGGAACATTTACCATCCTCCATATGACTTAGGGCGTCTGGTCTTAGACATAGTATTATCCTCCATGGAATAACACAGCTGTGGGAAAAAAAATACAATAAAAACAAGGAAAAGGAGAACTGATCAAATAGCTCTGATTGAGGAAAGAGACTTTAGAATTCAGGCCAGTGGCAAGGCTCAGCAAGAAAATCAATCAATCACCTATGGACTTTCCATCTTGGCCAGGTTTTTGAGCACAGTTAGAAAAGTAAAGAAGGATGTTCATCAGAAAGATTGGGCAATATCACAGAAATGAGGGGAAGAAAGAAAATAGACTCTTGGAATTGCAGAAAACCCTTTAGTTAGGATAATACTCAATTTTTGACTGCACCTACTGACTACCTATAGATTCTTCAGATTTAGTAGAAAACGGAAATAGTCTGGGAGTCAGGAGCTAAAGATCCTATCCTCAGCCCAATTATTTTAGTGACAAACATTATACACAATGTTATATAGCAGCAATAGCAAGAATAACTTATTGGATTGATATTAAATAATATGGCTGTAAGGTCCTTTGTTTTGTTTTGTTTTTCTTCCTTTACGTATTTAGTATAACATTACCAGGAACAGTCAAATACATACATAGACACTATCCTACCTAATTTTACATTTAAGAGTAGGGCTTATAATTATAAAGGATGTCCTGGCTAGGACTATCAAATGTCCTCTTCCCCTGGAGAAAGGTGAAATGCAACATTATGCAAATTTATTTCACAGTGGCTTCTTGGTGGTGACTTTTTTTTTTTCTTAATCTTGGCCCTTTCTACCACTATCTTCTTTGACATGTGGTTCTTCATGCAGAAATACCCTTCTTTTCTAAATTTTTGGAATATCTTGGACATTGGCGTTGTTTTGATTAATGATCTCATTGTTATTCATTCTAGTAAGATCTTACTGAACAAAAATGTCCTTTTCTTAACTTCGGCAATGACTTTTTATTCTTAAGGTTACCACTGAGGCACTCAAACTTTACCCTATGCAAGTTCTCAGACAACTTTATAAAGCAGAGTTTCAGAACTCTGGTCTTCTACTCAACAAATCTTTTACTTTTTGTTCAATAGGAACATTTGCTATTATGAAGCCAAAATTTAGAAAGAATTTTACTATTTTTGTTTAGATTACACACTATTATTCACAGTATCTCACATTCATACACAATACATGTGTTTGTTCTGTTCATTGTTCCTCTAATGCCCCTCTATCTTCAATTATTATACTTAAAAAGAGGAATTTAATTCTGTACTGTGTCACATAGTGTTCTGACTGTATTTAATATTTTATATGCATTACAGTTAGACATATTTGATATTCTTGTTTGGGTGAAGCCAAGGTAAATTGGAAAAAGTTTGTTTAACCTTTTTATGACAGGAATTTACTGAGCTCATTCAAAAAAAAGAGAACAGGAAAATGTGTTTTCATTGAGATGTGCATATCTACTTGCCTGTAACCTGATGGGAAACATTCAGATTTGAATTGTGTTTTATGTTGGTAGGTCGAACAAAAGGTGCTTTTTATATTGTTTATTTTCCAGGTCCTGTATGTATTCACATCATCAATTATTAATTATTCACAGATGAAAAAAAAATTTCCTTAGTAATTGTCAGAGCTTTTTTCTGAGGTTGCTCTGGATGGGGGCATGTCAAATCAATTATTTTGTCTGTCTACATCCTCTGTATATGTTGCAGCAGTCAAATTGCTCAAGAAACCATGACATCAATTGTTAAGGTGGCCAAATGAACTGCAGTGTTTTCTAGCCAACACATTTTTCACAGAACTGTTACAATATAGTGACTTTGATTTAAAGGCAATTTAAATATAAACAAAACTCTTGATATTAATTCAGCCACAATCTGTCAATTATCTTCATATTTGCTTATGTGAATATATTTTCTAACATAATACAGCTTCTATGAAACAAACTATGATATTTATTTTCATACTTTATTTTAAATGTAAAATATTAACTTTCATGTAAGCAATTACTGGTACAGAGAGAACATTGGGAAACATATTGGAAATTAACATAATTATATCAAGAGTTCCCTAGTGGTCAAGAGCATTAGTACTCAAATTGCATTATGAATATGCAAATCCAATATTTTTGATGTAGGTCATTTGTCACTGGTATCAGAAATTGCTAGTCACTGCTGGGGCTGTCTAAGTTTCTGAAAGAGCTTCAGATGACTGGTGATTTAATTCAAAAGAACCTTCTGGTTCTTCAACAATCTATCTGAACTATGTACGACCCACTTATAGGCAAATTTCTTCCATGTTCTCATTTTGTTTAGCGCCAACACACATTCCCTTTTTCCATTCATTTTATATTTTGGAGTGACGGAAAGGGATTGAATGAAAAGCAGTTCTGAAACTGGTCTGATCAAAAGCAATTATATTTGAGTAAAATATGAATTCAGAATCAAACTTACATTCTGTTTGCTCACCTAGCTAGTGCTTATTCCTCTGTAGTGGAAGGATCATTACTTTTAAACTGTGAGTTCAGATCATTAATTTATTAATTTTTAACTGTGAGTTGAGAAATTCAGCTTGCAGCTGGATTTATATAGCATGCAAACACTTGTATAGGACATAAAATTTGAACAGGTCATAAGTGCAAAAGTGGTGTTGCTAGATACTCATCTCATGCCATGACAAATAGGTGCAGCTCAATGAATTGGATAGTAGAATGTTACTTTGCAGTGTACTTTAGCCACTTCAGTAGAGACAAGGCCGCTGTTAGTTGCATACTAAATATTGTTCTGACTTAGGCCATTCCATCCAAATACAGATAGGTGAGAGAAAGGAATTAAGTAAGTAATAAATAATTTTCAAAATTACTAAAAAGAAAAAAACCAACATTGGCAGTAAAAGTAGCCTCAATTCAGAAAATTAACTGTTTCATAACTTTGTCAAATTATATAACTTGTCTAAGGCTTATTTATAGAATGATTATGATGACTAAGTGATATTTATATTAAGCTCTTAGTATCATCTTTGGTAAGTAAAACATACCAGAAAACACTCAGAAATAAATTTGTTATTATAATACTGTGTATTCTTTGGAATAATTAGCACCTATTGTTTTGAAATTACCCCTCCAACCTCATTTTCTCTCAGTGTCCAGCTCACTCAGTTCTACTCCAGCCATACTGGATCTCCTTGCTTCTTGGACATTTCAAGCATTCATGTTCCACAGGGCCTTTCACTCAGTACTCTGTCCCCATGTAGCCTCATGGCTCACTTCCTCTCTTTTCTCAGATTTTTACTCAAGTCACACTAGCAAAAAGGTCTCCTCTTGGCTACCCTTTATACCCTACTTGCAATGCTTATGAATTCTTTATAAAATAGCAGTATCCTCACACTTGGCACTTTACAATCTCCCTTACTTTTTTTTTTCTTTTTACCAATTTTCACTATTTAGTTTATAATATATTTACTCATTCATTGATTTATTACCCTCTTCTCCCACTCTTCATTCCAAATAAAATAAAAAGTCCATGTGGCTAAGAAAATTGTCTGTTTCCTTCAAAGCATTTTGTTGGGTACCCCCAATAGTGCTGGTTAAAATCTGTATTATTTTTAAATGACTGAACAAAGAATAAACGTATTTTTAATTTAACATAGTTTAATATGCTATTTAACAATATCATCTAGTCTAGTCTATACTCTTAATCCAGAACAATGCAAACCTAGATTCTCCTGTCTTAAGGGTGGATTTTCATGTTTCCGTAAATTAAATATTTTTAAGTTAGGGCTTAAATTATGATTTTCTTTTTATTTGATGGATACAAAATATGTCTGTGGGCTTTAGCCTGACAATAAACAGCTAATCTCTTGCCCATTTCTAAGTAATAATAGTTATTGATCTGTAGTCTCCATCTGGAATCAAAAACTAAAGGTAACTTTTCAGGAAAAAAAAAAGATCGTTAAAGTGTGACACACTCAATTCACACAGAATTTATCAGGTACCTACTATGTTTGCTATAGTTCTGCTAAGAGCTACAGAGAAAATCAAGATGAAACCAAATACTTCTTCCTTGAACATATTTAATATTTTAGGAAATACAAGAGGCACATGATAACCATATAAAAGATCTTATTCACAAGCTAACTATTTCTCTTCTCTTTTCCTGATGTCTTGCTTATTTACTAAATATATTCACAGAGCAAACACTTTGGGGAATCTCAGTAAGTTAAATGCAAACCTCAGCTCCTCAACAGAATCACTTCCCTGGGGTTGTCTGTAGTTTTTAGGGTATAAAAGTCAGTACTACATTAAAACTAGTTGATCTATACTGGAACTCTGTATAAATGAAAACAAATAGCATCAAAGGAAAATGTTTGTCAGTTGGGTACCCAATCTTCACAGGAACTTACATTATGTAAAAGTAAATTTAAGATTGTTCAAAAAGTTTTTCAATGATTAAAAAATTCAAAAAATTATTATTTGAATATTTGTGGCCTCAGTATTACTAATATAAGAAAGCCTTTGATTTTTTCAATTAATTAATTCCAATAGGATGCATTCTTTAGCTTGCACAGAAGGCCATGGTGTTAAAAATGTCAGATTATTTTCAAAAATCTTGATGGTCCTAAAAATGGTCTTGATTTGTTTATTCTTTTTCATAAAGTGTCATGTAGATTAATATTCATAAATACATCATAAATGAAAGGACATAGCATAAGTTGAGAATTTCTAAAAAAGGACATGTGTAAAACCAATCTTAATTATAAAAGACCTTTTTAAGTACTCTTCAGTTTTTATTCACTTTTTTAATCTTAAACATATACACTTCTTAAATCTAGGACATCAGCATTAACTAATAATTGCCTTTACTTTATTTTTCTCATTATAAGGGAAACATACTCACCCTTAACTACCATTTTAATAAATGATGTGTTTTTGGGCACCTGGGTGGCTCAGTGGGTTAAAGCCGCTGCCTTCGGCTCAGGTCATGATCCCAGGGTCCTGGGATCGAGGCCCGCATCGGGCTCTCTGCTCAGAAGGGAGCCTGCTTCCTCCTCTCTCCTCTCTCTCTGCCTGCCTCTCTGCCTACTTGTAATCTCTCTCTCTGTGTCAAATGAATAAATAAAAAAATCTTTAAAAAAAATGATGTGTTTAAAATTTATTAATGAAAGCTCAAATTTGTAGATTCTATTTTAAATTAAAGATTCAGTCATTATGAAAAGCTCAAATCTGTTTCCTTATTCAAAAATAATAAAGTTTCCTTGACTATTAAAAAATGACACCAATTTCCCTGTCCATAATTACTTCAATTGCCTCTACCACATACTTTTAGCAAAATTATACATCATCCCATGTTGCTATTAGTTATTTTACTATTATGTTAATGTCCTTTCACAAGATGATAATTTTTTTAAAAACCTGTTATAACTTTATAAACATATGTCTCAATTGCTTATTTATTAACCAAACAATTTTGTAGTATTTCTTTGGAGGTATTTGCTAGAAGACAGGAATCAGATGATGTATAAGATGTAGTATCCTCTCTCTCAGAGATGCTCAAGATCATTGCACAGGTGTCTCTGTGTTCCTTGAACCAGCCAAGGTCTTTCCTACCTTAAGAGTTTTGCACTTGCTGCTTCTATTTCCAGGAATGCTCTTTGATTGGATCCCATCAGTTCATCCATATTCCTATCTTTTGGTCTTAGGACATATCCTTAGCAGGGTGTTTTCTGATCGTTTATGTAAATTAATGATTGGAATATGCTTCACCCAGTTACATATTTTGTCATGTACCACCCAGTTTGTTAATTTCATGGCATTTCTCACAATCTACAATTATCTCGTTTATTCACTTGAGTTCCTCCTTACCCCCTGCATGTAAGCCCTATTAGAAAGAGACTGTATCTCCAAACTTAGTATATTTTCTCTCTTAAAACGTGTGCTTATACTTTGATAAATATATTAAATGAATGAATAAATAAATAAATGTTGTTGAGTAGTATGAGGTATTAAAATAGTTACTCTAAAGGAGAAAACCTGATAAAGCTTTACAGAATTGATGACATTTAAGTTGATTGTTACAGAGTGAAGGGAACATTTCCTGGTTGAATGAAAATCATTCACCACGTCATGTAGGTAAAGAAAAACCTATGATTTAGTGGCAGTTCTTTTCTATTATTAATATGTGAGACTTTAAAGGATTTGTGATCTTAAAAAAATACAAATCAGTTGGACCAGAAAACTTAATTTTTATTACTCTTTAGGGGGGAAAAGGTCCACAAACTGCAAGTAAGTTGAAATGTTTGTCATTTGTCACTTAAATTATTCTAAGATTTTTTGGTGTGCTGGACCATTCACAATGTCAGTCGTGGGATTATTACTATTGTTTGTGTTGTTATTGTTATTTTCAAAGTGGCAAAGGTCTAGTGCAACCAACTTCCATGCCAAAGATTTCTGCTGTGTTATTACTGTACACAGGGAAGGAGAAACTCCTCACATAGCATTGTCTTCTACTCTGCCGCCGTCAGTTATATTGGGTAGGAAATGTCATTTGGTTTTCTTTCCAAATCTAATTCCCAGCAAGGAGTATATGTCAAGCCGAATAGCAAACATACCGGTTACCACTACAGGCTGATATCAACCCAAGGTAGAGGCAAGCAGCTTTGGACAGCAGTCCTAAGTAACAGATTTTGCCCAGTGAAATCCAACATCTTATTCTATCCCACTACCGTTGTTAGCTGTAATCATGATGTTGTACATTGCATCCCTAGTATTTATTTATCTTATATTTGAAAGTTTGTGCCTTTTGACCACCTTCCTCTAATTTCCCCAATTGGTTGCTTTATTATAACCAACTTAATATAAAATCTATATATCTACTGATGGAAGCACCGGTAGAATTTTTAACCTGCTGCTTCATTTTGATGGTGATGAAATGGTTATTTGACACTTAGTTTTCTCATTAAGGAAAAGAAAAATGGTATTATTAAAAAAACAAATACTTCAGCTTTTGGAATTCTAACTTAAGAGTGTAATGTATATCTCTATATTTTGTTTTGTTTTGTTTTGTATTTAAAGATTTTATTTATTCATTTGACACAGAGAGAGAGATCACAAGTAGGCAGAGAGGCAGGCAGAGAGAGAAGGAAACAGGCTCCCCGCCATGCAGGGAGCCCAACACGGGCCTCAATCCCAGGACCCTGAGATCATGACTCGAGCAGAAGGCAGAGGCCCCAACCCACTGGGCCACCCAGGCGCCCTATATCTCTATATTAATCTATATTTAGTAAGTCAGTATTACTTAAGAAACTTAAAAATTTCATTTAAGGTGCAATTTTTATTGCACGGCAAAAGCAGCATTTATTATAATAAAATACACTGTTTATAGTGATGCTTTCTGTACCTTACAGAGTAATTCCTTTAAAAACATGTTTTCCTTCAGAGCTAAGTTTAGAGTAAATTTTAATGTTAGGAAACATTATTGGGAGTTCTAGTGCCAAAGATGTCCGTGAGGGGAAAGCTTTGACAAAAGAGTGTCATGACTGATGAGAAAATGATCCCATCTACGTAAAATGCAGGACCAGGCAGTTTTCCCGTGGAGAGTGGGATTTCAGTTGAACGGGGGCACTATCTATTGCTGTTGGCTTCTTTCAGAAGTGTCTCTCAAGTTGGTACTTTGGTCTACAGATTCATGAGCAACTTCTGATGGTAACAGACATACCTTTGGATGCAGTGCTTGTGTTTTGCTTGTATAAAAATCTCCGAAGTCTGGTCCATCAGGAAATCCTGTTAGTTCTACTCAACAAGTATATGTTGAGCTGCCTTCAATGACATAACCTTAATTCACACCACTATGACCTCTCACGTTGTTTTCTGCAGTCGCCTCCTTCCTGGTCTTTCTTATTCCACTTCTGCCACCCCAGCCTTGTGAGAAAGTGTTTTAAGTGTAAACCAAACTCTGCTCAAACCCTTTAATGGCATATGCAAGGAGAGCAATACCCAACATATTATTAAGTCTGGAAAGATGCTGCACAATTTGACTCCAACCCACCAACACCAACTTCTTTCTGCTAGTCTCTCCCCCACTTTCGATGCTCTGAACATGCAGCCTCCTTAGCATTTTCATTAATATTCAACAAGCTTTGCACTTGCTGTTCCTTCCTCCTGAAAGTCTTACCTTGGCTTTTTGCAAAGCTCTCTGACTCCTTATCATTCATGTCTTACTTTAAGTTAAAATTCCAGGCACACACTTTCTATCTGCTTTATTCTGCAGATTAAGATTTCTTGGTTCTTCCTCCTCCCGACACCTGTTACAGTCCCCACAACTGTCTTTGTCAGCTTGGGCTGCCGGAATAAAAGTACCATAGACTGGCTGGCTTAACAGCAGATACATATTATCTCACAGTTTTGAAGGCTGGATGTCTAAGGTCAAGATGCCAGTCTTGTTCAGTTCTGGTGAGAGCCCTTTTCCTGGCTTGTAGACAGTTGCCTTCTCATGTACCGTCATACAGGAAAAGAGAAAGAAAGCTCAGGTGTCTCTTCCTCTTCTTTTGAAGGTATATTCCATCAAAGTGACTCTGCTTTCATGACCTTATCTAAACCTACTTAGATTCCAAAGGCCCCACTCCTAAATACCATCACATTGGGTGTTAGAACTTCCATATACGATTTGGGGGGGGGATACAAACATTTGGTCCATAACAGCCACATTTATTAAGATTAAAAGGATATGAAATCCCATCACATTTAGATCAAACTAAAAATAAATTATTGCATATTAAATAATAATATATACCCTCAAATTTTCAAATTATATTCAGTCACATCTCAGCAAAAATGCACTGCTACCTTTAGCATGTAGTACACATACACAAATATGTATGGACACCCACCTCCTCTGATCTTACTCTGTATTTCCTGTAAAATCATTTCAAGTAATTTGCAGCATCTTTCATGCTCCTTCAGGATTAGTAAACTGACATTTTATGTGCATATGTGTGTGAGAGACAGAGAAAGAGAGAGGGGGAGCGATTTGATCCTTGTTTTCTTCGAGTTTTATTGAGGAAATAATTGACATACATCACTGTATAAGTTTATGGCATACACCATGTTGGTTTGATTTATATATATTATGAAATGACCACTATAATAGGTTCATCTAACATCCATCTTCTCATATAGATACAATAAAAAGAAAAGAAGGAAGAAGAGGGAAAGAGGAAAAATGTTTCTCCTTCTGATGAGAACCCTCAGGATTTACTCTCTTAAATTGTCTATATATCATACGGCATTGTTAGCTGTAGTCATGATGTTGTACATTGCATCCCTAGCATTTATTTATCTTACATTTGAAAGTTTGTGCCTTTTGACCACCTTCCTCTAATTTCCCCAATTGTTTGCTTTACTATAACCAATTTAATATAAAATTTATCTTAGAATATTTAGGTATTTTTTTAATCAGACACACATGTGAATAATCACCTGACTTGGACAAGAACTATTAGATATATTGATAGAGAAAAGATAAACAATGACTTAATAATTTTGACCATTATTATAATAATGCCTAACTCTGTTTCTTGTTTTGCAAGCATCATCTTAAACACCTTTACATTGCATTTTTTTTTATTTGTTTTAAATTATCCAGAGCACACAGAGACACACAAAACACACAACGAAGCAGGGACTACTAGGAAATACTGCTTTTAATCAATGAATAATTTAGAAGATACAATAGGTTTCTGTTGCCTTTCTGTCATTGATTTCTAGTTTTATTCCATTATCATCGAAGAATACACTCTGTGGGATGCCAATTCTTTTAAGTTTATTGAGGTTTGTTTTATGATTCAAAATAAGACCTATCTTGGTGAATGTCTTGTTGGTGCTTAAAATAAAATTGTGTATTCTCCTGTTGTTGAGTGGATTGTTCAATATATATATTAATTAGATACTGTTTATTGACTGTGTTGTTCAGATCCTCTGTGTCTTTTTTAATTTTCTTTCTAGTAGTTTTATCAGTTTCCAAGAGAGGGATATTGAAGACTTAACTATGGATTTGTTTATTTCTCTTTTCAACTCAGTTGGTTTCTTCATGTATTTTGAAACTTTATTTTTTAGTGTGTATACTTTAATGTCTTCCTGCTGGATTGAACTTTTATCATTATGTAATGTCCTTCTTTGTCTCTAGTAATCTTATTTGTTCTAAAGTCCAATTTATCAGATATTGATATAGTCACTTGTGTTTGTTTTAAATTAATGTTACCAGGTATATTTTTTTGACATTCTTTGATTTTCAATCTATCAGTATCATTGAATTTGAAGTGAGATTCTTGTATTCTGAAGATACATGGGACAATTTTTTAAATCCAATACCTGTTTTTTGATTTGTGTATTTCTTTCCTATACATCTAAAGTAATTCCTGTTATGTTAGTGCTTTACTCTGCCATTTTTATTATCGATTGTCTTTATGTTTCCTGTTTCTCTGTTCCAGACTTCCTATGTGTTACTTGAATACTCTTTAAGATTTTGTCTTGTTTTATCTGCAGATCTTCCTCAACTTACAATGGAGTTACATCCTGATAAACCTAGTGTAATTTGAAAATATCATAAATTGAGGGGTGACTGGCTAGCTCAGTCAAAAGAGAGAACAACTCTTGATCTCAGGATCACAAGTTTGAGCCCCACATCGAGTGTAAAGATGACTTAAATAAATAAAACTTTAAAAAAATAAAATGTATTAAGCTGAAAACACATTTAATACACCTGACTTACTGAACGTAATAGTTTAGCTTAGCCTGCCTTAAACATACTCAGAACACTTGCTTTAGCCTAAAGTTGGACAAAACCATCTAACACAATGCCTGTTTTGTAAGAAGTGTTGACTGTATCATGTAATTTACTGAATATTGTACTGAAAGTGAAGCACAGAACGGTTGCACAGGTACAGAATGATTACAGGTGTAGCACTGCTCCCTCGTGATCGTGTAGCTGACTGGGAGCTGCGGCTTGCTGCCGCTGCCCAGAATCACGGGAGTATCTACCAAATATTTCTAGCCCAGAAAAAGATCCAAATACAAAATTCATTGTAGTTTCTACTGAATGCCTATCCGTTTTGGTACCATCATAAAGTTGAAATATCATGAGTTAAACCATCATATGTTGGGGACCATCTTTACAATGTGTTTGAGTGTTGTGTTTGTATTGGTTCTGTTGTGCTTGCAAGTACCCCAATACCGTGGGTATTAAAATATACACGTGTGACATTACAGTCCACAGGTTCTATATTTTACCACTTCAGGTGAAGCGGAAAAATCTCATTTCCATGTATATCACTTTACATTCTCCAGTAAAATCTTATCTTGATTATCAAATAAATGCTGTAAGTTTAGTTTCAACCATCCAACAAGACACAAAATTCATGAGGTAAAGGATACTCTATGGTCTATACCTATACAGGTGCACTTTGCACCATTCTTCCTTCCTGATCCTCCAGGACTCATTTTATCATGTCTTTTCTGTCCAAGGAACTTCCTTTAACCAATCTTAAACATGGGTCTTCTAGCTAACTATTCTTTAGTTTTCCTCATCTGAGAATGTCCTTATGGCCCTGTGATCACTGAGGGCATAGTGTTCACCAGATATAGAATTCGTAATTGCTAGTCGTTTTCTTTCAGCACATGGAAGACTGTGTTCTGGCCTCCATGGTTTCAAATGCATTCTCTGGCATTTAGTGCTCTGGCATTCTTTACATACAGGCAATACATCAATTCTCTCTGGCTGCTTTCAGGGTTTGTTTTGTTTGTTTTTGTTTTGTTTTGTTTTGTTTTTTATCCTCTCTTTAGTTTTCAGAATTATGAGATGACTTTGGCATGGATTTATTTGGGATTATCCTGTTTGGGACTTGTGCAACTTCTAGAGTCTATAAATTTGTGTCTTTTGCCAAATTTGGAAAGTTTTCAGCTATTATTTCTTTAAATAGTTTTTAATCTCATTTTTTTTTCTTTTCCTCCTGGAATGGTGATGATAGGAATGTTGGAAATTTTGTTGTCCCACAGATCCTTGAAACTCCATCTCTTGTCTATTTCTCTTCACTGTTCAGGTTGGGTAGATTCTATGGCTCTGTCTTCAAGTTCACTGTTTCAGTCAGTTGTCATCTCTACCACTGAGCCCTTCCATTTTGTTATTTCTGTTTTTGATTTTTTTTTTTCATTTCCATAGTCCATTGATTTCGTAAAAATTAATGAACTTTGTTTTTAAAGCAGTTTGAAGTTTTCAGAAGATTTGAGCAGAAAGCATAGCATTCCCACATACCACTTCAACTGTCCTCCCAAACATTATAGTTTTTCTCATTATTAACATCATGCATCAGTGTGGTACACATTAGTTACAATCAATGAGTCAATATTGACATATTATTTGCAGCTGATGTCCGTGATTTATATTAGGGTTCATTCTTTTTTGTTGTAGATCCTATGGGTTTTAACAAACGTGTAGTGAAATGTATCCACCATAACAGTAGCACATGGAAAGTTTTTACTACTCTAAAAATTCCCTGTGTTTCATCTGTTCATCCCTCCCTCCCTCCCTCCCCTAGAACCCTTGGCAACCTTTGATCTTTTTACTGTATCTTTAGTTTTCTTTTGTCAAGTATGTCATATAATTGGAATCATGCAGTATATTGCCTTTACAAACAGATTTAATTTCCTTAGTAAAACAAAACTGAAATTCCCACTCTTTTCATGGCTTGATAGCTCTTTCTTGGGGGAGGCACTGAATAATATTTCTTGAATCACTGTGTTACAGTTGTTCACCTGAAGGGCATCTTTGTGTCTCCTAAGTTTTGGCAATTATGGATTAAACTGCTCTAAACATTTATGTGCAGGTTTTACGTAGACATAGTTTTCAACGTATTTGAGTAAATACTAAGGATCATAAGATAATTATGTTTAATTTTGCAAAAGACTGCCAAATGTTTTCAATAGCAGCTGTATTGTTTTTTAGTTCCACCAGCAATGAATAAGAGTTGCTCTTGGTGCATATCCTCTCCAGCATTTGGTGTTAGCAATGTCCTAGATATTGGCCCTTCTAATAAGTGTGTAGTAATACATCATTGCTTTAATTTTCAATTCCCAGATAACAGCTGATGTTGAATATTCTCCTATATGCTTATTTGCCATTTGTGTTTCTTCTTTGGTGAAGTGTCTCTTAGATCTTTTGCTCATTTTAAAATTGGGTTGTTTGTTTGTTTATTGTTGAGTTTTAAGAGTTCTTTGTGTATTTTAGATAGCAGTCTTTTACCAGATGTGAGCTTTGCAAAGATTTTCTCCAGTGTGTGGTTTGTCTTTTCATTCTCTTAGGGCTCTCAAAACAATAACAACAAACAGCTGTACTGTGATATAATTCACATACCATACAATTTGCACAATTAAAGCACATAGCTCTCCATATTTTGGTCATGCCAATATAACTTATATCCACACAATTTGAAGTGCATGAAATTTCTCTTGATGTATTATTTTTATTTTGATTTTGGAATATATGCTTATTTAAGAAATTAAACTCATAAAAATAGATGAAATATATTTATATATAAATTAATAATTTGAAATGTCCTGATACATTGGTGTGTATTTGTGTGAGAGAAAGGGAGATAGAAAACTTATCTATTCCAATATACTTTGACTTATTTTCATGTTTTGAAAGCAGCATCTATTATAACACCTCCTGGATGTTTATATGCTAAAGTAGCCAGCCTAATTCACAGCAGGATTGCACTGCCAGATTCTGACATTTGAACAAAATGAAATTCTGAGATTGCAACAGAAAAAGTACACAAATTTAACTTTTATTTTGGTGGGGAGTTGAGGGACAAGGACCTTTACCGCTAATGCGGTTTCTTTTGTTGCTTTTTGAATGCCTAGAATACTGCTTGGTGGTTTCCATGGAAGTACCTCAGCACGGGGATCTTTATTCTAGAAATACAGGAGTGAACCCATGTTGGTTCAGCCTAAAACTTTAAACTCTAACTCATCCAGAGTTCAGGTAAAACAAGCACATAGGTACCACATCCCTATTAACTAATCTGTCTTAAGTATCTGAACTATCCCCAGCTACCCAGCGTGGAATTTAGGTCAGTTCTCTAACTGGGTCCCTGCCTCTAAGAACACAGATATTGATATATTACTTTTTCTTTTTAAACAATACTGAAATATCTTCTTATATAAAGTGGTATTTTATATAAACAAGTTAGTTAAACAAGTTAGGACCACTTTACAGTGCCTAACATTTTTTTTTTTAAATGAAGACACCACTCTTTTAGTTTAAGTGAAATAATGGGAGTGGGGATAAGGCCTCTTCTTGGGTCAATGCTAAGGTACAAGCATTGACTGAAGGACCCCCTTGTTTTTGGAGAACTAAACATCTCATCTTTTAGTCCAGTAGTGGAAGTCAATGAGGAAACTGATAATTACAGCACAATGTGATAAATATCAAGGTAGAAAAGAAAGAACAGACACAGGGAAAAGGGATGGAAAAACAAAACACACATATTTAAGGCAGCCTTCGTGGCTCAGTTGGTTTAACATCTTACTTCAGCTGAGGTCCTGATCTCGGGGTTCTAGGATCGAGCCCCATGTTAGGCTCCGTGCTCAGCGGGGAATCTGTCTGTCTGCTCCTCCCCCAGCTCATGCTCTCTCTCCTTCTGGGTCTCTCTTGAATAAATAAATAAAATTTTTATTTTTTTATTTTTATTTTTATTTTAAAGATTTTATTTATTTATTTGACAGAGACACAGCGAGAGAAGGAACAGCAGCAGGGGGAGTGGGAGAGGGAGAAGCAGGCTTTCCCGCAGAGCAGGAAGCCCGATGTGGAGCTCAATCCCAGGACTCTGGGATCATGACCTGAGCCAAAGGCAGACGCTTAACGACTGAACCACCCAGGTGCCCCTAAATAAAATCTTTTGGAAAAAAAGCATATTTATTCTTATCCACTACCACTGATAAATATACTTCAGATAACAATGAGATAAACACAATGAGAGGTAAACTTCTTAATGTTAAATTTAGAGAGATGTCTCTGTCCAGAAATTCTTTTTTTTTTTTGAGAGAGAGAAAGAGAGAGAGCATGTGTGCATGTGCACACACACACACACACAGGCACACATGAGTCGGGGAAGGGGCAGAGGGAGAGACTCTTCAAGCAGACTCCCTACTGAGCAGGGAGCCGCACACACCAGGCTCTATCTCATAACCCATGAGATCATGACCAGATCCATGACCAGAAGTCAGGCACTTAACTGACTCAACCACCCAGGTGCCGCTGTCCAGAAATTTTTCATTGTGAACTTCTATGATGTGTGTTTGTGATTAAAGAAATCTTGAACTGTAGATTTTAAGTTGGGAAATTTTTTATAAAGAGCAGTTTGTGTTGGGTGAGAGTTTTTCTTCTTGAGTATGAAATTTTACCCCTGGAAAGCTAGAGTTGAACACAGTTTAGACTTGAAGAGGGTAGTGAATATATTTTGTGATGGGCTTATTCTCAGACATGTTTAAGGGGTTCTACAAAGTGTTAAAAGGAGTTCTTTGAAGAGCCATGTAGAATATCTTATCCAGTACACTGATGCAGAAAAAGGTGTAGACACCGAGTCCCGGAAAAACTATGTTTACTGGGAGTGATGGGCAGAATTCTAATATGAACCCCATGTTCTCCAAGTATTGGTGTTACTCCCTGTAAATATTCTCCTCTTGAGTGGATGTGAGATGGGACTCACCTCTAATCCGTAAAATATGGCAAAGTCGATGGGGATGGGATGTCATCCCCATGATTTGCATATGTATGATTATCTGTCTATATATGCATCAGATAGACTCTCCTGTTGGCTTTGAAAAACAAGCTTCTGTGATTGAACTGCTCAGGAAGAGTGAGCAACATGGCAAGAAACTGCGCCTAGAAGCTAAGCATTGCTTTTTCTCAGTCCTACAATGTCAGGGAACTGAAATGTGCCAATAACCATGGGAGCTTGAAAAAGGAGTGCTCATTGAACTGTGCTGAGACTCCTGACCCACAAAAACTGTGAGGGTTGATGGAGATAATGAATTAATAGAGTTAGAGAGATAATAACTGGTGTGGTTTTAAGCCTCTAATTTTGTGATAATTTGTTATAGAACATAGAAAACCAATATCCTTGCTAAGACGGTTTCTAAGTACCTCAGTCTTTCACCAAACGAAACTTGGTTAAAGGTGGAATAGAATTCCTTTGTGTTAGTAATCGATGGTAGTAGCATGTGAAGCAAAATAAAAACATTCTAAGTCTTATATTTATTTTACTTTCATATAATGGAAAAGTCTCCAGGAAAATGCTGAAAGCTGCTTTTTGATAGCTAGACTGAGTCATCATGACCCAGGTTTCTTCCAGCTTTTTTTGGCCCTTATCCCTGTGTTTACGGGATGACTGCTGAAGCTTCAGACATATTCCTGGTCCAGGAAGCAAAAATGAAACACGTGCAAGAGGATGCATAAGGGGACAGTCCTCTTTTTAAGAAACACATCTGGAATCACCACTCAGCACCTTCTACTTGTATTTCTTTGACTACAGTTTAACCAATTAGCCACCCCTATTTGCAATAAGCACTAGAAAAAATAGCTTTTTTATTCAAGCAAGTTGTTCTTCCAACAAAACTGGATTTCGGTGAATCAGAGAAGGGAAACACAAGATTCTGGCGTGTTAGATACATTTTTCTATCAGTATGTACTTATTATCTGAAAAACTTTTGAGTAGTGAGTATTATTTTATATAATAGAAATATGAGGACAGTTTTAAATATTTTTCTTGTGTGAAAAAAATTAGGTCCTGGTCATATGAACAAGCAATTTACTAAATAACCATTTCTGCAAACTAATTGATTACAGTTATGAATATTGACTTAGTAGGCTATACTCATTCCTTCTTTCCAAATAGACATGCATTTTTCTTCATTTTTCTTCATACCTATTGGACTCATTTATTCTGACTTATGGGGAAATGTATTTTGTGATAATTACAAATCACTTGTGATGATTCAATGGGTATCACATTGGTTCTGATAATTTTCTCATTTATCCTCAGTATCCTCTGTTTCATTTCAATAAGTAGGAATGCTGAAGACTAGGATATATTTTGTGTAATGCTCTTCAACAGTAATTACTTCTTAGCATCATTAAAAATTAAAAAGTATTTTTTAAAATATTGATAGATTGACTAACATAAAACATTGACTATGAGGAAAAAACTACTCGAGCTTCATTTTATTTCTACTGTAGCCAATGTCATATCACTGTTAAGTTTACTCAAAATTTAAAATTGTGTAGAAATTTTATATTTTTTCAATATTTGGATGAAGGTAGTGAAAAGTGTTTCTCAGAGAATGATATGCTCTATGGTTATAGAAATAGATACTTGAAGGGCGCCTGGGTGGCTCAGTGGGTTAAAGCCGCTGCCTTCGGCTCAGGTCATGATCCCAGGGTCCTGGGATCGAGGCCCACATCGGGCTCTCTGCTCGGCAGGGAGCCTGCTTCCTCCTCTCTCCTCTCTCTCTGCCTGCCTCTCTGCCTACTTGTAATCTCTCTCTCTGTGTCAAATGAATAAATAAAA